>JBCJKH010046324.1:0-47804 GCA_039877255.1 Loriculus beryllinus | reverse complement strand
AAAATACTGTTTCCTGGTGCCACCTTCCCCACGGTGAGGGGGAGCCAGCCTACCAGCTCCACATCTCAGGGCTCTGTAATGAGTGGCTCAGTAGGTGGGAAAAGCAAGTCCAAAAGCAGAGCCATGATGGTGGGATCCACAGACCCAGAAATGCTGTGGCATCACTGAAGACTTCTTTTGTCTTAAATAAAATTTCAACCCCCTCAGACAGAATTGGCCCTCACTGCTCAGCAGCCAACCTTTGCAGTCTGCAGTCTCCACCAATAGGAAAATAACTTCTGATTTTGTTGAAACATATCCATCAGACTTACCCTCCTTCAACTCTCGATCTGATTTTGGCATGGGTTTCTTTGCCAGGAATAGCCTAGGCCCTTCCTCTGGTTCACTGCTTATACTTGATGGGACACTGAGGAACAAGAGAAAAGAAGAACATCATGACTTGGGCCACAGGTCTCCAGTTTCTGGGAACTGCACTGTTTTGCACTCTTTGGAAGCTAATGCATTAAAAAACTGGACAAATTGGTACATTGTGCAAATGTCACAACCATACATGTAGAAGTTTTCACCCTGTCCATGAAAAACAGTGTTTTTCTGGTAATAGGAACAACAGTTTCCACCAGCAAAGCACAGACACCAACAAACATGAACAGCACCACCTGACTCATCGACCAAGTTCCCTCTAGAACGGTTTGGAGGCACTCAGCTAAAATAAGGTACTTGTGGAAAGTTTGTAATTATCAATCACGATGGTGTGCTGGGCTGGATGGGCAGCAACCATTAAGTGTCAGGCTTGTACCCTACCATGGGGGTATCACAACTGCAGGGAGTGGTGAAGCCACGGGCTTAGCTGGGGTAAGTGGTGGCTCACCTGTGCTCATCCTGGCGGGCACCATACCGGTTCCAGTAGTTCTGCAGGAAAAAAGAGAGGTCATGCTTCTTAAATTAATGCTCCAGATGAAACCAGGGAGCTACCTGCTTGCCTGGGGTCACCAAATTGAAAATGCAACCCCAACCCAACCTGAAATCATATGAACAAATACAGTGTGAACCCAGCTTACCCAGCCTTCTCTATCCCACCAACCACCATGGCAGTGACAGAGTGCCAGACTAGGCTGCGTCTGCATCTCCTTCATCTTGGCAATGGTTGCCTTCCTTGTTTTACTCTCAACATTTTCCCATAGGGAACAAACCAGGCCAAGATCCAGCCCTTGTGTCACCTACACAGGACTTGCTTTTTAAGAAAAGGGAGGGGGGAAGTGGTTCTATAGCTGTGAAGTCCTGGAGGCCCTCGCCATAGCAGACCCAGGAATTACCGGCTCTGTGTAGGTGTACCCAAGGCCAGCCGCAGCCACATGCAAAAGGTGAGACTCCAGCTTATGGCGCCTCAGCAGCATTTTTGCTTCCTGAAAAGAAAAGGAAAAGGGGAGTAGTTGCTCATGTAGCTTTCACAAGACACAGACAATGCAGCTGTACTTCAAGAGGGGTTTGTTTCTCACACAACACTGCGGACTCCTATGGGGTGAGGGATGCTTGGGTCATGCTTTCGAGCAACCACAGACAGAGCTGAGCCATTCACTACACTGCACAAGTGGAGGTGTTCAGCAACTCATCTGTGAAGCTTACATCCCCAAAATACATGGCAAAGCAGGTACTCTGGTTGGGCTGTGCCTTGGTTCTCCATGTGCAATTCAGAGCCCATGAAGCAACCTGCAGAGCCTGGTGGTGGGTGGACTGCAGCATCACATCCTGGGATGTGCTCATGGTACTCACACAGGGACCACTTAGCACAGACAGCTGAAAAATGCCCATCAGAGGGCTTCTTTTTTGAATTAAATAGTTCTAAACAAAACACTGGGGTTTCTCCAAGAAAATTACTTTGGAAAGCAAAAATCAGACTTTCTTTTTTTTTTTTACAGAAAACTTCAGAACACTGAAAACAATGACATGTTTTTGTCAAGTTTAGGCTTTTTCCTAGATTCACTTTGTGAGAAGAAACAATAACTGTTCTAGTATTCTTCTTCATCATTTTCCTTTTTAGTGTTCTACCAAATTCACCTTGATTTTCCTGGAAATCAAGGAATTTGCAAGGGAATGGAAAATCCAATTCCTCCCTACCCTCTGCTTATGGCATAAGAGGGATGAGCCCCCTCACAACTGTGATGGGATGAGAGGAACTTCTCCTTTTCTGTATTGTGAGAGAGGCAGCCCCAGGGCCGCAGATAAAGGTTGTCCAAACAGAAGAAGGCTGTCCCACTGGGTGACTGAACACATACTGTTTGGTTATTTGACCCCAGCCTAACCCTGTGATATCAAAGCTACTTCCCACAAAGCAGGCCGAGTGCTGAGCTCCAACCCGTTACTTGAGAGTAACATTGACATCTCAGACTTCCCTTGGGAAAATATTTCTCATCCGTTTCTTAACAAAACTTACCCTCTGCTCAGTGCTTCATTGCATTCCTCCTCTGCATCTCCCCTGGAGCACTGAACCAGAGGAGGGTTTATGTTGCTGAAGCACTTGGTCATCGCCCTCCCTCCCGTTGCTTGGGCTTTGCTAAGCTGAAGTCCCCATTTAAAGAAGATCCTACCCTCCAGTTTCTCCCCTGCAGTAGTGGCTCTGAACTCACATCCTGACAATTACCTTTGCCAGCTAGTTCAGCATCTCCACATCTGTTTTCAAAGTGGTCCCACTTTGGGAAAGCTGACAAGCTGCTTTTATTTCCAACTGAAGCTTTTGTTAAAGCTTCCCACCTAGGCTTCTAGGTGACACTCACTCTTACCTTTCTGGGTTTCACGGTGTCTGGATCCATCATACCTTCCAAGAGACCCTCATAATAACTTGCATTTTCCAAGACATCTTCATCATCCGGGTGGAAGAGGAGGTAGGACTTGGCACACTCCAGGGCTTTTATGTAGTCACCAACTGAGAGACAACACAATTGTTTTCAGGGGGGCAGAGGAGGAAACAGCCCTGCCAGTAGTGCTGGGGGCTCCCAAGGAGCACTGCAGGTCAGCTGCAGAGAGGGAGGGCACAACTTGAGCTCTCAGCTGAAGGGTGAGCCCCATGATTTACAAGGCTCGTTTGATGCAGATTTGTCTTAACTGCTCCATTTCACCAGCAGGTAAACTGAGGAACAGACACATAGAATCATAGAATCATAGAATAGTTAGGGTTGGAAAGGACCTTAAGATCCTCTAGTTCCAACCCCCCTGCCATGGGCAGGGACTGTGGTCAGATGGCATCCAAACTGGATACAAATGGACAGGCAGAATATGGATGCCGTCCAGCAGCAAACTGCTGCTCTTCTGTGCAGCATCTTTCAGGGCTCTGGGGCAGTTTACCCACCACATTCAACCTCTAACTGGGCAGAGGAATAAAAAAGCCTGTACACCATGCAAAAAATGCTTCTGACTCCTCCAGCTTTCTTCCCATTGCATCAATGAATGAAGAAGCTTTATGTTTGAGTAGCAGTCATGCCCCTCACTCATTCTGCCCTTTTCAGGAAAGAGCTCTTAGCAGAAGCCTGGGATAGCAGAATTCTGCCAAGATTTTCTTTGACGTAACAGGACATAATAAAATACCATATAGGACCATGCAACTGGCAGTATGTTATAGCACTGCCAACTCCTGATATTTTGCAATGTAGTCAACTCCTACAGCTTTACTGTGAATCTTAAAATATTTGGTAATCAGTAAAAATTGGCATCTTGGAATAAGCTTGTCCTAACTTGTATATCTATCTATAAATATATTAACTTCAAAAATGCATCAGTTGGTTTCAGGTAATGTGAAATATATACATCCCCAGAACTTTAACGTCAAAAGACAAATGAAACAACCCTAAAAAAGCATAAATTATTTAAAGAATAAGAATGTTTAAGTTAAAGTTTGGACTGTTAAAACCTGACAGACGACTTTAAACACTTTAACAGAAATGCTTAATTGCATTTCAGTCAACCTGATATTTGAAGAGCAAATTTCCAATGTCCTCTCCTTACCGACCCTTTCAGACCATGCCACTGCATCACAGTGGTGTGAACATCATGTGGTAATACCCTGATTTCCCCATAAAACAATTCAAACTTGCATAAAAGGTAACAAAACTCTGCAAGTGCTATGAGGAACAGAAAGACAGGCTTTACCTCTGTAATAGGCAAACTGCAAGTAGTCATAATGGAGGGGAAGGAAATTTTCAATGGGTGAAATTCGGCCAGAACGTGTGGCGAGTTCTCTGACACAGTCATGTTTGCAGGCCAGGATTTGCATGTAGTGATCTGCCAAGAAAAGGGGGAAAAAACAGACTAAAGTGAGAAGGATGGTGGAGTTGCTGAGATGAGGACAGACAGAGGTTAAATATCTCTGGCTGAAGGACGTGCAACTTGCGCTGCTCTGGTCCAGCAGGCGACTGCACACCTTCCAAAGCCAATGGAGAGTTGCAGTCACATTTTTGCCCCCTTTGAGAAGTGCCTTTCTCCTTCTGTCAACTGTAGAGGGAGCTTGAGCATCTCTTTTGTGTTCAGGAGCTGCTGCTTCAGCCCAGGAAAGAGGAATGGGTGCAGGGACATGCAGGTGGCAGGTAGCTCTTCAACCCCAAAAGCCAAAACAAAGGTGAGGACACCCACAGAGCAAACAGAGATAGGAGGACAGGGTGGACGCATATGCTGCCTCATGAAAGCCATCCTCACACTCCCTTACTTCAGCTCATCTTTAATTGTCTCCTTTCTGCAGCAAGAAAGCTCCTAAGTGCACAGTGGAGGTTAGATGGGAGGGGCGGTGCAGCTTCTCAAGCATGGCAAAGCAAGCCACCTGCAACGCAAGTCTGAAAGGTCTAAGGTGTAAATACTGGCAGCAAAATCGCTGTTTGCTGCTTCTCAAAGATGAGAGATCTCCCAGGGAAACACAAACATGTGGTGAACATCTGCCATTAGCAAAGTTTCTTCATTGATGGGAGTCCACAATATAGGCGTCATATCAGCTGTACAATTTCAAAGCCAATGCTGACATCTGATTCCAGTTTGGAGTCTTTGCTGCAATGTACTTACAAATGGATTTTACTTGTTCTGTCTTTGTACACCATTAAAAACCTTAAGAAACAAACATGGGCTTAAAAAAAAAAAAGAAGTGTGCTCAGCTACTAAAGCATTCCTCAGAGCAGCCAAGAAAACAGCCTGAGGAATTTGCAATGAAACCAAGTGGAAACTCAGTCCCCATTTGCTCTGAGCAGGTAGTCCGGGTAGTTATCTGATAAACCATACACATCCAGGGTATTACATTAAGAAAAGCAAGCAGGAAAAAGACATAAATACAGTTGTTGCAACTTAAACCTATTTAAGCATCCTAGAACTGAAATAATCTACCACTGAGAAGCACTGCTTTTTCTTGGTACTGTCAAGGTGCCCTAGAAACTGGCTATATAGACAGGAATCAATTCACTTGAAATGCATCAGTCCCTATGGCGGAGGGGTGAAGCCCACACAGCTGCACTGCAAATCAGCTTGGAATTGAAAAGACAAATTAGTTTTGAAGAAAGTTACACTCTCTTCTCCTATTGTATTAGTGTTCCTACTCCCTTCTGAAACATTTGGGTCTGACTGCCCTGGACCCAGGGGTAAACTCTGGATTATGCTGTCCTGTAAAGAACCACTTAGTTCCATTATGTATCTTATTTACCTCTGTGTCCTCTCACTTCTCTGCTTCTTTGGGTGCCTTAATGTCCCTGGGATTTAGAGTTAGTCTTCCCAGTCATATCTGGCCAAACCAAGACACAGCACTTGCATAGACCAACTGGCTTGTTCTCACTCCCAAGTGATGTGTCGGGTTGATGACCACCACACCATGACCACATCTGTGCTCCAGCACAGAGATATCTTCTCTGCCCACTGGAGCCGCAGCTGGCTTGTACATCACAGAAGCAATTTAACAGAGACCTGTTTGATGAACAGCAGCTTCAAGTGAGAAGGAAGTTAGGTTTTCTTTGCCAATAAAGGCTGACCTCTTGGAAGGCATGATATGGCACTTGGTTGTCTTGCTTATAGCTTTAAAATCAGGCATGACCAGCTGCCAGATACACTGGTACCAGGTCAGCCCTTACAACACTTCTGATATTTTCTGCATGGGTAAGTAAACCCAACAAAGGCAGCTTCCCATCCGGTATGTTGGTGGTTTCTCAGCTTGGTCATTTCAATTAGATTTCCTGTCTTGATACAAGCAAAACTTAGGCAAAACTGAAAAACAGTTTGCAAACAAATGAAGTATGTTCTACACAAGAAGGAAAACTGCAGAGCTTGATGTAACTCCAAGGCCATGAGCAGATAGATAAATAAGATTCCTGTCATCAAACAAATCTTAATTTATTGCTCTTCTTTCCTTATGACTAATTAAATGTAATCTCATTTCTGCTGTGAATGAACTCTTTTAATCCTTGCTGGCTCAAAGCCACACATGCAAATCTGAACATTACACAGCAATGTTCAATTCTCTCCAGAGAATTCAGTCACGATCATAATTAGGTGGGCCTCCACTAATGACAAATCCATGCGTTTGGACAGAGAGGAAATCTATGTTCTGAGTCTTTTTGGCAACTTTCCTGGCCATCTGGAGTATGACCAAGAGGACTCTGCTGCTCTCTTCATATGCATTGAAAAACTGAGAAAATAAAAACAAGAGGTCAGCAATATCTAGATTTCAGTGAGGTATGTGAGATTGTGCACAGGGGAAATGGAGGCAGTTTATGTTAAGACACCTATACTTCCAGTTCTTATGGAGAGCTGCAAGTGCTTCACACATCTGGAAATGCAATTTTTCTGGCCCAGCTCTTATTCAGGACCAAAATGAGATGTTCTAGTTCCCTGTCCTCTGGATTTTCACTTTCTGGCTTTCCAAGTCCTTGCTTCAGCATTACTTACAAGCAGCAGTAATGTAAGGGAAGACGCTTCACCAAATCTAGCTGAAGGCCCAAACTCAAACATATTCCAGGGCCAAGGGTGAGAACACTAAAGATGCAAAAAGATCTCACCTGCAATAGCTTCGTAGAGGCCAGCCTTATATTCCAGGTACTCATGTTCCTCAAATCTCTGTGGTCCCTCGCACATGATCTGGCAATCTTCATCCTCGGAGTAGTACCCTTTCAATGCACTCTCCAAGAACTTAATGGCCAGCTCATACTCCTCCTTATCATAGTGCTTTACCCCAGCACTGTAGTCTTCCTGCAAAGTAGGTAGGCAGAAGACAAGACCATGAGCGGGCTATGCTGTTTGGACCACAGCATCCTGCCCTTGCCAACTGCAGGTGCTTCTCAAAACAAACAGTCAGGGGCAGACTAATCTCCGAGTACTAGACACAAGCGGTTGCACCAAACCATGTTTAAGCCATCAATGGACTTTTGGACCAGTGGGACTTTGCTAACCTGCCTAAATGCTCTTCTGAACTCTTACATACTTAGGGAAACCTCAGTCTCACCTCTGGATTATGCATTATTTGAAAAAACATTTCTTTGTTTTTATCCTCCTACCCAGCAATTACACTGGATGCCAAAGGAAAACACTGCTCTTGACCCAAGCACATCTCTTAGAATAGACCCTATGGAGCACGTCCATTAATTACACAAAAAGAGCCACTCCTGCTTCCTTCTGTCTTGAGAAATCACAAAGCTGTGGGCAGCCCTGGCATTTGTGCTGGGCTTTCACTTTGGTGAGGTGGAAATAGTTGCCACTCTCCCGCCTGCCACCCTGCACCCTCACCAGCAAAGCCACAAACACATATCCTGCCCAGGTGGGAGAACCCAGCTCAAAAGAGCCACAGCCATAGATGACCCCAGAGTTCCCTCAAGGGAGGAACAGAGCAGTGTGCCCTGAAAAAGAAGGAGCTGGCTTGACTTAAAGAGTGCTCTGAAAGGGAGAGTTTGTTTTCCTGTATTGCAATATGGACCTTGTTAAGAATCTCCCTATTCAAAGATGGTGCTCTCTTAACTTCCTACATCATCTCTCTCCGTACTGACTGACAACCCAGGCACCTCTTTAACTCAGACTCACCATGTGCTGCTTGGCCTCGTGGTCAATCAAGCTGACCTTCCCTGCTGTGTTCTTGTAATTTTCAATGTCCTGCTGTATTTCCATGTGCTCAGGGTTTGCCATGAAGAAGGTATGAGCTGCATTTGCTGCCTCCTCCAGCTTGTTCAGCTGTAACAAGATAAGAAAGACCAAGTGAATTTGTGATGTAGGATAGTGAACACACCAGTTTATGCCACACCTTCTGACACCTTTATCTCTGACACCCTTTTGACACCACTGGTATGGGCAATGATGGGATAGTCAATGAAGACCTCTATAGAGAAGCTGTATCAAGTTACTTGGATTTAGAGGTTCAGAGCTGAGACAGAATCAGTATCACCCTGGAGAGATCTTCACAGACAAAAATGCTAGTGCTAAACACACTCACAGCAGCTGCCGGGAGCTCAAGGAGCAGGACAGATGTTCAGGTGAAATATCTGCATGACTTAGCAGGAGAGAGAGGGGCCACTTCCATGGTTAATGCACTTGTTCCTGAAAGAAAGCCACCATCACTGACTACCAGCAAGATGCAGAATCAGGCCACTGGGATCGGTCTGCAGTCTGAGCAGGCTCACCCAAGCTTGTTAGCCAGAATCAGGTTAATGCTAGCCTTGGCCAGGCTATGTCCAAGTACTCCTTGATAGCAAAATTCACCTCCAACCCTGTGCCACTACTTCTAGGCTCCTGAGGAACAAGAGCCAGTGAGCTTAGGCATACTTATGCTATGCTGCTGTCATAGTATAGCAGCTCACGTGCAGAGATCTGCACGTGTACCCATAAGACAACCCAAATGGCAAAATGATGAGAACTGAAAAACCAGCCAGCATATAGTAACTAGTTTAATTGCTGACCTGTGTTTATCCTTAAAGATGTAGTTGAACTGTCGGTCATCTGAGCAGCCACCTCATCAACAGGTGGCTTGTTACCTCAGCAGAAGTGTTTGCAACCATTTTTAAAATTAAAATACACATCCAATTACACATTAATGCCTATTGAACCAAGTGGGATTGGCATTTGGGTCAAATCACAGGGCCTTCTCCTTGAGGGATGCCCTGACATATATATCCCATGGCAATGTTGCATGAGCGGCTTATGAAAGTGATGAAGTGCTAAGGGAAAAAATGCAAAGGATTTGCTCAGGGCACTTGGCTGCAGTAACAGCATGGCAAAACCTCCTTTTTTATGCTGAATATTGCTCTGAGCAGGAACAGCTGGAGTGGGGCAAGAGTAACAAGTTTGATTTGGCTGGACAAAGGAGAGACCCCCTGACAGCCCCAGGCCAACGCCAAATCACACAGCAAATCTGCTCCTATTTAGAAAGTGGAGCTGTCTGCCAGCACTAATAAAATACCCAAGTTGTTTAAGTGGCAGAACGATGCCTCCTTTCCCACTGCACATAAAGCTTGGCAAGACTCCGGAAAAAACAGGTGAAGACATGCATTATTTTTGCGAGGTAACCTTCTCTTAGGGCAGCATGGAGGATGTGTGTGTGTGTTTTGGCTGTGAAGGAAGGAGCCAATGCCTTTTGAATCTCCACTCTCAAACAAAATTTCCAAGGCACATATTAAAAAATTATTGTAATGGGTTTCCTTTGGCTTTTCCTCAAAAGAAGGTGGAATTAGAAATGCAGCAAGCTGCTAAAAACAACTCTTTTCATTAAAAAAAAAAAAAATTATGTCAGTGATTGGGAGCCAAACTTAAAGTTGAGTGAAGCTTGAAAGATGCAGAACACATTGGGACATGTATTTAGCCTCCTGGGACTCAGCGCATTCCCCAGAGAAGTGCCCAGCGCTTTCATCTGCGCTGTTTAGATTAGAACGAGTGCAAAAACAGTCTGCAGAACAAACAAGGGAGCTACCATGAGTCCAAATGGTGGTGACTGGAAACATCACAGCTGTTTGAAATCCCTGGCTAAGCTTGACAGGGTGCCTGTGTGATTCTGATTAGGGAGACACTGAATGGGACCAGACACACAACTATTACCAGGGGGTTTGTGAAACTGGCACTTTTATATCAGATGAGCCATTCTGGATGTGCTCTCATACTGCTTGCTGGGGCATGGAGACATTTTGAAAGCAGGTGCCTGGATACATGAAGACCTGCTGGAGGAAAAGCCCAGCCTTTGCTGCAGGGCCAGACCCACTCCAGCACAGCCAAAATCGCTTGTGTGGTTCCTTGAAAGGCAAGGGCAAAGCTGGCCAAAGAAGCACGCATGAATACCCCCAAAAGGAAGATGAAAGCTCTGATCAGAGAGCATCTCGGCCCACTCCCCAGATCTGCCCTTTGAAACCAAAGCACCTCTGTGCTGCAATGCCCACAGAAACGCAAAAAATCTGCCTTGTGTAAACTTCAGAAGTTTTTCAGGATTAGCTCTGTGCTGACAACACATGCAGGGAAGCCAGCTTTTACTGCAAAAACAACATCAGTTCCAGTCCTTCTCTTGGCGTTTTCCTAACAACACCACTCTTCAGAATAACCGCCTGGCTTCCCAGGCAACCAAAGGACTGTAAGTCATTTCTTTTTTTCAGCTCAACATAAAAAAACCTCAAACCTCTTCAATGTGGATTTTTATTTTTTTAAAGAGACTTTCCTATTCAGAAACATGCATCCCATCTTGAAATAGCTCATCTTAACATAATCCCATCCCAAAAAAGGTCACCACAGCTGGATAGCATCTGATGCAGGACAAAGGATGGACCAGAGCATCTCATGATGTGAATTTTCAGGTCATGAAGAATGTAGGTGGTACTGGCACTGCAGCCAGTAATTAGAGAGGTTGAGATGGGGCAAGAAGTTTGTTGGAGACACATGAGATGCTGACCCAACCCAGAGATCTTCTACTAAGCCACTATTTGAGCTGCTCAGGAGAACTGCATTCTTCCATGCCACATCACAGATGCCTATTCACAGGCAGTATCCTGTCTATGAAGACTTAAAAGGGACCAAATGCATCTCAGCAAGGGACTGGTCCCTGAAGACACAGCTGCAATTACCTGTTGTGGGATGTTCTTTTTTCCTTTGGTTGTAGCTCCTTTTCAGAAAGCTGTCAAAAACTCTCACAGATTGCAGGATGGGCTTAGTTCTTCCTAGGTAACATCCACTTCTGTGAGATAGGAAGAATCTGACTTCTAAACACAATAGAAAATGTCTTTCCCACCCTCCAAAAAAAGGCCCTTGCTGTGTATAGTCCTCCTGGCTCTTCATAGTAGAGATGACCTTTGAGGGTTGCTAAGTGGACTCAAAGCAGAACATTTCACCTCAACACTTTTCAATTTGTCATGTCCCATATTTGCCTCAAAAACATTCCAGTCACAGAAAGAAGCCAACAGCTGCCAAGTTTGGGGGAGTTTTTCAGTGGATGTGTGTATATAAAAGCGAATTCCTAACTGGTAAGACACTTTCAGAGTCAAGCACTGACATTAATTATGAAACATTCTGGGGAAACTTTAGCCAAAACACTTTGAATGCACAAGGAGCAAGATATTTTGGTTTTTAAAGGTCTGGGCTGGGACTCAGGACACCTGGACTCTGTTCCTGGCCCTGTCACAATCTTACTGTGCAACCATTGGAAAAAACATTTTGTTTTCTTTGTGCCTGATTTTCCATTGGTTTAAATGAGTAACAATAAAAATAATAGCATTTTTTCCTACAGGGCAATCATTTTGTTTATTTAGATGGCAAGCAACTCAGGGACCATAAGCATATGAAAGCACGTAACACAAGGGATTTTGATGTTTGTGCAGCCACTGCTGAATAAAAATCTGCAAGGAGAAAATGACAACTGTAGAATCACAACCTTAGTATGTGCTCTAAGGTCTGCTTGTTCACCACACTGAAATGATATTGCTGGGCTACAGCTGCAGCTTTTCACCAAACCCGATGTAATTTGCCCAGAAATGACACACAAAATCAACACCAGCACTGACAGAACCCTAGGAACACCATGTCCATTTTGATCTTACCATGACAATGGCTAGAGACAAGAAGGGGAAAACACAACATACCAGTGCTCACCGCAGTTCTGAGTTTTCATGTTGAAATTAGGGGTTTCTTCTTGTTCAAATGGTAGGATTATTTCATTTCACAGAAGAGGAGGACAATAATTTTAAGCAGCAAAACCTCAAATTAAGGAATTTCAGCAAATTGCAAATGCTCAGTTTCATTTCCATTCGGGACAGTGCTGGCCTGGACTTCAGTGTGACTACAACTTCCAACTTCCAGTAGTGGCTTAGATTAGGAAGGCTGTTTTAAGTGGAACATTAGACAGAACCATAGGCTGGGGAAAGGACCTTGAATGGACATTTTGAACATTACCATACAATTGACTCCAAGTCTCATTGATAACCTGGAGCTTTCATGGGCTGCATGATGGAACATGAGTTAACAGCTCATTGTCATTCTGGTAACTGTCGAGCTATATATCAGCCAGTACACTCCATGCTGAGCAATCTGATTTATACCTGTAATGCCGCTGTCACAAACCTGCCATGCTTAGGAAATAAACTGTCTCACTGGAACATGTCTAACCTTCCGTTTGATTTTATCATAACCTCAGCAGCTGCATCCCTCAAAGAGAGACATAGAGCATACACCTCATCACTAATGCTCACATGAAAACTGCTCAGAGTGGCTCAGCATCATGTATAGGCATATGCTCCAAATTCACAGTTGCCCTCACTATGTGCAGATGAATGTATTGCGACTGAAGCCCACCTCATACCAGGTGCTCAGAAAGGTTGCATAAACCCTACATCACACACCACCACCATGGTTTTAGCTATAATGACCCTAAACTTGCAGCCCTTGAAGTTTGTTCTCCCAATACCTGGCAGTGGGGATAATGAAGTGGAACAGGCAGTGTACCAGGTCTACAAAATGAAGCCTTACAGTCTGCTTTTGCAACCACCACCACTTCACTTGCACACTGACATAGTGCCATTTATGGGCAGAAGAAGCTGTAGCCAGAATATCTACAGTTACTGAGGTGCTCCCAGTTTACCTTGAAGTTTTCTTGGCAAGAACAAGGATAAAAGAAGTGCAAAAGTCAGAGCATTCTAGAGAGAATGTAGCCAAAGCAGTATTGATTCTGACCACCTGAGACAAGGAGTCACAGGGTATGATACAACCAAAACCTCAGACGGTTTTTTCACAGTGAGTTCTCATTTCATTGAACTAGTTAATTGCTGAGTGCCTGAGCTTGGCATGGAGACTGTGAGAAAAAATTTCAGACTATCTGGCTGACCTAGAAACCAAAGTCTCCAACAACTGTTCAGTGGTTTGCTGAACAGATACTGGGTTTTTAAACTTTTCCATAGGTCCACTGCTCTTGTGCTGTATCAGAGGTTTAGTGCACTGTGCTCTGCAAAGCAGGAACACTCTGGACTTGATAAACATAGATAACAAGGAAAATAAAAGGCTCAGTGTCACCAAGGCTTAATCGCATTGAGTCTATGGAGAGTTTACTGCCTGGGCAAGTAGAAGCAAGTACCAATGAGATGGCTACAAACAGCATATGACTTCCTGTCAACTATTTTATTATTGCAATTAGAGAAAGAAGAAAGTTTCCAGAGAAGTTTTCTCTCTGATGATGGGACTGCATATTTACCAAAAGGTGCTCGAGCTGTCTGCTGCCCACAGCAGCAACCACTGACCCTGCAAAACACTAGAATCAGAGAGAAAGGCAAGCATATGTCCAGAAAGAGCCTTACTCAAGTATAGGGAATGGATACCAAGTGACAAAAGATGTGAAGCAGCCTTCAAGTTCATTAGCACACCATCCCCTGCTCTCCAAAGAGTTCACTAGTTTCTTGTCTTCCAATTCAAGATAAACATGGTTGGACCTTGTCCTTGCTGCTACTGTGACAGGGAGCAATAGTGGTGCTTTCCTGGACGCTCTTCATGGATCTTTTCAGAGGTCTTCTCCATTTCAAAAATGCAGGCAGCCTCCCTTCAGTGTGCTTTGAACACTTCCTCTCAGACCACCCCACTGTGCCCTGCTGCTCACCAGTCACTCTGGAGGACTCAGATCCAAAACAGAACAAATATGGAGAATTAATACAGGGAAAACTTCTCATCAGAAAGGAAAATTAGGAAGGGTTTGGGTTTTTCCGTTATTCCAGCACACAATTTTTCAGTACACAAACACATGCAGAATGGTAAGTATTTGGTCAAAAGAGCTGTCTAAACATTGAATTAGTCTCTAGAAAGGGGCAGATAATTAGAAATTTAAAACTAAACTAACCAAACCACTTGAGTATTCTTTATGAAACAAATTTTTTCAATTAACCAAGGACAGAAATCAGATTTCTTAACAAATCTCTCACTTGAGCCATGCTGACAGTATTTTATGCAAGTGCACACATGGATGTGTCCAGCAGACTGACCACATCACCCCACCCCATTCCACCTGAAAAGGACATTTTGCACTGAGAAAGCGAATGAGACTGAGACACTTCC
Source organism: Loriculus beryllinus (assembly GCA_039877255.1). Lineage (NCBI taxonomy): Eukaryota > Metazoa > Chordata > Aves > Psittaciformes > Psittacidae > Loriculus > Loriculus beryllinus. The sequence continues at coordinate 33,302 of JBCJKH010046324.1, read as the reverse complement.
TTCCTTCCTTCCTTCCTTCCCTCTCCAACGTGCTTCTCTTAAACTGTTCCTAAACAGGTAAGAATGAAGATTTTCACACATTTCTGGCTGTGCATTGTATGCTTCAGTGCATACATGATCTAACAAATACTGCACACGGAGCAGCGCATTACTCACAGCAAGGGACTTGCAAAACCACTTCCCAGCACAAAAGACCCTTCTCACATAAATCCGCATAGCAGGCAGTGGGAAATGCATTGTGTTTACTGAATATTCTATCTGACTGATTGTGAAAACACCAAGACAGATTTTGTCCTGTGTGAGCACTCAGTTCCAACATACTCTGATGACAGCTAAGTTCCCTATGAAACAGTATTTTCAGACAAGTAAAAATTCCTAGAACACGCAGTGTGGGCTCTCCTGGCAAAAACCAAACCCCTTACAACTGAGATTTTGAAGCTTGGGCAAGAAACCTCTTGTAGATGGGATTCTTCCTTCTGTGCCAGTAGATGACAAGCAAGATCACAGACAGGAGCTGGCAGTACACATATTTCAGCACACTACTCTGTACAGAAAAAGGTCACTTCTATCAGCTGGTAGCTGACCAGTTGTCCTCTTCCATCCGGCTGCAAACATAAAACCACAGTGCCAAGACACAATGGCCACACCATAGTGGTGTGAAACAACCTGGACCACGGGCTCTGAGCAGCTCTTCCAGAAGCTGTGTCTGGTGAAAAATGGTCTCTTTCTCTATTTTTAAGGATGTCAGCATAATTTGAAAGCTAAGTAAGAGCTTATGATTTTCACTGGAAGAGGTGGAAAGTATACAATGCTCAGGAGTCTGTACAGATGGTTACCCATGAGGCTCCTACACCCCAGAGTTCTCCTTAGTCAGGTAATTGGAGATGAGCCAGTGGCCTTTGGAGAGGAGTAGCATGAGAGAAGCAACACGCTTTCAATCTAATGGCAACAAGCAGTGGTAGATACTAAACGATTGGTATAAAGCCAGCCAGGATTTACAGAGCAGAGGTTTTTTGTGCATGTCCTTCCCCCTGTTGTTACAGCATCCTTGTAGCAACCTCAGTCATTGCACACCTGGGATAAGCCCATGCATTTTAAACTTATGAAATGGAGCAGCTGGGAACAAGCACCATGTGACTACCCCCTTCTCACAGACCACCAGCAAGAGTCCCATAGGCCGCAGGGTGTTCAACAAATAAGGAGCTTTCATTGGATATATTGACCGACAACAGACAGAGAGGCCTGCACAGTCCCCTGCAGAGAGTCTTGGAAATATCTGGGAAGAAGGAGGTGAATCTTACTAAAACTGCTGGCAAAGAGCAAGGGAGACCTTTGCCCATGAAGGGAGGAAACTTGAGGCTGGAATGCTTCAAACTCATTTCAATTAAAACTGATTGAATGCTTTTAGGGAAAAAACAGAACAAACCAAAGTTGGCAGGCAATTAAAAGGGCTGTGGGGTGCATTAAGTAAGCCTGAGTCACAGGAAGAAGCGGACAGGGCATGCTCTCCAGCAGCAGAGGTGCTACGGGAACATAATATTCTACATTTCCACAAAGTATTCCAGCCTTAGAAAACTAAAGGCATTTGATTTGAGTCAAGAACAAACTTACCTGTGATGAAATAACTGAAGCAAAGTGATGACACAGACATGGAATGAAGAATGCCTGGGAAAGTGTCACTTTTTTATAGTGTCTAACATCCCAACACAAGTATAATCTGCAACACAGAAACCAACTTAACAGTGTTTATTCTAAGGAGGTTGAAGGCCAAAATACACTGCAGCACATCTTTATCAAAAGACTTGCTATTAGTAAAGTATTTCATTAACACAAGTGACACACAACCTCCTCTTCCAATGAGGGGATGAGAGTTTTACCCTTGTGACTAAGTTGATTAACAAATACACAAGTGATGGTGAATAATCTGAGAGCTGTGTATGACAGGTTGATGTCATGCATGTACCAACAAGAATAAAGCAACACAGCTTATTCTGACAAACTTTTGGATATCAGTACTTCTCATGGGAAAGGATGGATGGCATTTGTCCAGTATGCCTGCGAGAATGCAGAAAGCATGTCAGAGACTGGATGCAAAATTAGTAGAACTGTCACATATTCTTTGTTTTCCAGATTCTGCATTTTTCCCTGCATCTTCTCTCTCTGAGACCCATAAAGCAGTATCTTTACAGTTTGGTTAATTTTTTCTAGCATCCTGCCTCCCTGGATATTGCAACTAGTCATGCTGCACTGGTTGATAACATCAGGCACTGAGTTAGACTCCTGAGCTCTTTCCACACTGGTATCTCTATAGAAATAATTACTAAATCACTTAAGAAAAGCCAAACAGAAAAATCAGAGGCAAGCAGAAAAATTCATACGGCAGAAATTTTCCACCCTTTTCAAAGTTTAGCAATGGCTCAGCACCTTTTAAAAGAGTCAGACATGATGAGTTGTTGAATGCCCCTCATGAGTCAAAGTTTCCTGTGAAAAAGCATATGCTTGTCTGTTGTTATTCGGTATCATCCACACAGCTATACTTGCCCCTAGAAAACACCTTTTAGAGAGGACACACAGATTACTCGTGACTGGAGTATGGAGCTGATAAATTCTGGAGCATGACTGCTGATAAAATGATACTCCTTTTTTGCAGCCCTCTTCTGATATAAATAGGACTTTCTCAAATGGCTTATCTAAGCCCTGTTCCAAGCCTGAAGACTACCTCTCACTACTTTTGCCCTGAGCAATAGAAAGCTCATCTCCTGAAGAAGGTACTGACTGACTTACTGCAATTATGGTGAGTTTATATGACTAACAACAGAACATCTGTTGGAAAAGCAGAGCGCAGACTCCTGAGGGTGGCCTGCAAACAGGATCACTATCTGAGAAAGAGGATGTTATCTCTCTGTTCCCTGAGCCACAATGGGACAACAAAGGGAGAAACAAACAAGCCATAAATCCCAAGGAGAAAAGAGACTCATAGCTATTCCTTTATCCCAAAACCCTTGACAGTCTTCAAGGAAGTGGCTTTAATTACCATGTTTTTTTCCAGACACAATATTTCTGGAATACCTTTTCTAGGGCTCAAGTCATAAGCTAGTGGATCACAATTTGCAACTGCTGAATGTTTGGAAACCATCATGGTAGTGATGGACACTAGGGCACTGCAGACATGGTTAGATAAAGCATCAGATCACTATTCCAATTCAACATTTCAGCATTTAGCAAAGACTGAAGATCTACAGATCAGGGGTGGGCTCTGCTCACCATGAGGAGAACTGACAGATACCAAGAGAAAGCAAACTGAGCTTACGCCTTAGGTGACCCTGGGGAAAACTGCCCTCTTTGAAAAGAGGCTTTTGGGCTGATCTAGTAGATTCACTGCTACTGGGCCAGCACAAAGATGCACATTGGAAGCAAAGCTTGTAGAGAAAGAGAGAAACTACAAGGAGGGAAGTGAAAGTAATTCTGCACTATCATCTCAGCTGGTCTGGAACTCAAAGTAAAAGTCTTGCAAGGGGCACTACCTTTTCCCCAGCAGTGGCAAGGGGTGGACACTTGTGGGCAGAGCATAAGGACATGGCAGGTACACAGTGACCCTCCTACCCAGGGTATTGTCGGGGAAAGCAGCAGTTTACAAGCTTCCTAAATCAGGACTTGACTATGGACCACTGTGCTTAAAAGCCACTGATGGACCTATCCTCTAAGGTGCTGTGTAATCCTTTCTGGAACACATTTATACAAGTTGCAATAAATAAGGGATTTAGGAGATTTTAAGACATCAGTATATTATTTTCCCCAGAGTAGATGCGTGGCTGAAAAAGACCTACCACTAGGCTGTGTTAGAGTTTTCAGAAGAGATGGGTTTGCTGCAAAATACACTTGCAAATACATTTATATGCCTGGAAGGCAAGAGCCTTTGCAGCAGCACTGCAAACTTCCTCAGGCTTCTCCAATGTTTGTTCATTACACTAAAACTCAAACCCATCTGAGTAAAACAGGGATACAAGCTGCTTCTCGGGCTCTTGGTGCAGCTCCAGCGTCTCCTGTGGAGTTACACCAGGGTGAATTTGGCTCATGCTTCAGTGAGCATGGCCACATACCACTTGGACAATTGCCTCCATACATGACACACACTGCAAGTCTCAGCTGGATTTCTTGCTTCTGAAATGAAAACACTTTGCTCACTTTCCCCAGCCTTAGCTTGGTAATCTTTACTAAACACTTATCAACTAGACGGCCTTCATTTCCTGAGAGCCTGGACCTAATTATACCAGGAAACACTCTGCTTTTTCTTCAGACACTGAGAAACGCTGGTTTCTGAGCCCTCCTCCTACAAAATCAAACTTCTGTCTGATTAGTAGGGGATAGGGCTTGGGGGAGGAATGCAGCTAAATCTCAAAAGGCAAACTGCAGTGGCTATTCACAGAGATGCCCTGGATTCACTCTACATTGCTAATAATAACAGTAAAATGTCACATCTCCCCTCCATCCTTTATTAATCTTAGCTGAGCCTTTCAAGGTTCCTGCAAAGAGGTATCACTTTCCCCAGCTTGCAGATAAGGGGTCCAGTGTTTCACGGCAAATCAGAACCAGATCTTTGGGTTGCCAGCTCCTAATACAATTCCTCGAAGGAGTGAAACAAGCTCCCGCAGCTCCATTTCTTTATCAGGACATTTGATACAGTGGTGGGATGAAGCAGCCTTTGCCAAATGTGCTGCACACAGAACAGCACTTTCAAAACCCTCCTTTGTGCCACAGGGCCAGCTGGGATGTCGAGCTACAATTGCATGCTTGTAATAGAGCTCAGAATATCGCCATCAAATCAAACTGTTGGTTAATTAGTGTATGAAAAAAGCCCTACAAATGCACAATAATGGAGTTTTAATGCCAGTAGTGCCAAATCGCAAGATCTGCTGTTGCACCAGTTTTATCCTGTGAGCTGCTCAGCTCGCCCCAGTGGGCAGCCAAACAGCAAGCACACACTGAAGCCGGCTTATGTTCATTTTCTCATCAACCAAAACCTCCAAGTCCTTCTCCGCAGGGCTGCTCTGAATCTCTTCACGATGGACATGTCTTTCCAAGAGAGAGATCAAGAGATGTGCCCACTGCAAAGGGCTGGTCAGCAACACTTCCCACATTTTTCACTCTGGATTGAGTGAAAAAAATATCTTTTTTCCTCCTCCAGCCAAAAGCTGGAAATAAGACACAAACCTACTACCCTAGACAGAAGCAGTCCACAGACTCAAATCCTGGGAACTGTGATAAACCAGAAGGGAAGCCAATGCATTAGAGCAAATACTTCCCATTTATCTCTCCAGCATTGACCAAGCATCAAACTGGAAGCATCAAACACCCTGAATGAGACAGAGCTGTGGTTTTTTCTACCACCATCCTCTCTGGCCTACCATCACAAACATGTTGCCAGTGATGCAGTGTGGGGGAAGATGCTTAGTCCTTGGGAAGGGAGGCTTCTAAGCCCCAACACAGTGTCTCACATAGACTGCTGCTCAGGCACAGGGACATCTGCAACAGCTGCTTGCAGAGCAGGACTTTAGAAAAGAGTCTTGTGTTTGCCAATGAAACAAGCACAGAGACAAAATACACACATATCTACCTCTGAACAGATAAATGCTTGGTCTGCATGGATTCTTGTACTGAAGGCAGTTATGGATAGAGTCAGGCTGAATGCCAGGTACACAGTGAACAAACATGTAGTGTTTAGCTCCAACTTTTGACACCCTCACAGCCTACTTGCTGGAAACCCTGTAGAGACACACTCCTCCACAGCCTTCTTCACATCAGGGGCTTAAAAGCATCCACGGTGGTGGATGTTCTTCACTGCTCTCTTATCCAAGTGCTGGTTCTTCCATTTCTCAGCTGTCAATGGCACCAGGAAGCAACATCTTGAAGGATGCACGTGCCACTTGTAGTCACAGCACAGGTGTTTATTCCATTAATGCTTGCTTTAGTCTGCCTGCCTGAGGTGGATGGGGAAAGCAGGTGCTTGCTGCAACTCCAGTGAAGGTTGCCTCTGGAGGGGCAGCCCTGCCTGCAGCTGTGGGATGACTAGCAACAGAGAGCCTGTAGGGAGTCGGACACGGATATCACGCAGTGGCACACACAGGCAGTGCTGTCTCCCACAGGGATGCTGGCAGGGATTCCCCCCAGGAACAGGCTGTTATTACTCACATTCCACATCCCGGCTGCCAGCTGCAGCCCCACCACTGATGTCACCCTGGCAGGCTGAGAAACACTACCTGCTGTCTGGGGCAAAACTGTTTTCTAGTATGCAAAAATGAGAAGCTGTCTGCCCTGCTGAGGACACGTCTGAAGTCATACTCTTGCCAGAAGCCAGTGTTTTCTGAGCACTTCCAAAGGGAGTCTGGTTTTCTAATTCTTGGCTCTGGTTCTGAGTTACTGGGAATTCTTCTACCAGTCACTACGTATCTCCATGACTCAGTTTCCCTGTTAAACAGGAGCACAAACATCTTGGCCCTGGCTGGTGGGAAGCTGAATGACAGCATTTAAATACCTCAGATGATGTCTCAGGGCTTAAGACATCGCAAGATTTTTCTGTTGATCTTCAAATTATGTCTCCTGTGAGAGCTCACTCAATCCTTCTAAGTGGCTCTTTGTCCCCGTTCCCATCCACACCCTGGCTCCTCTTTGAAAGGCAAATACCATAAAAGGCTGTTTATAGAGACCGAGATATAGAAAGAAGTCAAACAGGGTCAGGCTCACTACTGCTTTGCTGCCCTGAGCTGCAGCCAGGGAGGGGTGGTTTCCCTCTCCCCCGGCAATCCACCAGGAACAGCAGCCCTACTGTTTGAGGAGCCTCCGATGTGGGTGGGTGTCTCTTGCCCCTTCCCAATGAAACATTTTATATCCAGTGGAAACCGCTAAGACAGAAAAGCCGGATGATGCCAAGATTAAGTAAGAGAATAAGGAAAATAGCCAGCGTCCCTAATCAATCATGTGGACTGTGCGGGTTTTATGTGCACAAAGACTTCACTTAAATTCTTTTTTGCATTTATCCACAAGAAAAAAAAAAAGAAAAGTGGTGGCTGAAAAAATTGCCAGATGTTGATTCAGCCTTGCTCTCTGCAAATGTTTCCGTTTTGTTGAAAAACCCGATTTGCAAGCTCAGGAACCCCCAAATTTTTTTAGGTTTGTTTTTGCTTTAAAAAAGTTCAAACCTGGAAGCAGCTCCAATGACAGCACATGACGTGGATGAAGGCAGAGGAACTCTGCCATCCAGCAGACTTCATGCTACTAATTTCTCCCTGGCCTGGAGCAGCAGAAGCAAACCGGTCACCCTACCCCTGTCTGGTACCATAGATTCATAGAATCAATTAGGTTGGAAAAGACCAAGTCCAACCATTATCCAAGCACTGCCAGGTCCACCACTAAACCATGTCACTGAGGGCCTCATCTACACAGTTTTTCAGCACTTTCAAGGATGGTGATTCTATCACTTTCCTGGGCAGCCTGTTCCAATATCTAGCCTAACGCATCCCTGGTACAGCTTGAAGCTGTTATCTTTTGTCATATCACTCGTGTTATATCTAACTCATTTCAGATTGTTGTAGAGGTAGTTGTATGAGGTAGTTGTATAACGTAGTTACATAAGGTCCACCCTGAGCCCTCTCTTCTCCAGACTAAACCACCCCAGTTTCCTCAGCCATTCCTCTTAAGGCTTATTCTCCAGACCCCCAAATGTGGGTTTTCCCCGGCATGGAGAAAAGAATGAGTAAAGAAACAGGTACTTCAATGCAGTTTTTTAAAAGAAAATACTACATATAAACTACAATAAACTTTATTGGTAAGGATCCTAATCATAGAATCATAGAATAGTTAGGGTTGGAAAGGACCTTAAGATCATCCAGTTCCAACCCCCCTGCCATAATCATCATCTCATTCACAGAGGTCTTTTAACTTGCTAGCATTGCAAGGGGCAGAGACTGAAATTACAAGCCACAGAAGGCAGCGAGATAGCCAGAATGTAATGACATCCTATGGACTCACACCAAACACCAGAGTGGAAACCACAAGCTCTGAGAAATCCCATCAAAACCAGCGAAAAGGATCTGCATTTTGCATCTGAGTCCAAATACAGCATCTTCAGTACAGCAGCCCCTTAGAAACAGCTCAAGAGTCACTCCAGTACTAACTTTAAAAGACATAACTTAGGAAGTCATCTATAACTTCATATCTCATCTCTCATGGGACCCAAAGCACACTTGCTCAGCCTGAGTAATCCACAAAACCTAGAGCTTAACCAGCAGGCATTGCTTCTCAAAAAAAATCCTAAACCTGAGAACTGTCTGCAGCAGGCAATGGTACACCACAGACCATACTCAATGGTGGGTTTCCCAGGTCCCACACACCACCATGCACCACTAACAACATCTCAGAACATACCATGCTACAGAGTGCAAGAACTGCACCACTTCCCAACATTTCTGTTCTAAACATACACTTACAGGCAGCTATTGATGGATTAAATATGAGGGGGAGGCCAAGTCACAAGTCTATTGTCTTATTTACTCACTTAGCCTCCTGGCACACGCACCTAACCATAACATCACATTTAATTTTGGTTTTGTTAAAAAACCAAACAAACCAAACAAACCCCCCCAAACAAATAAACAAAAACCCAACCAAACAAAAAGTTTTGGACTTATGTTCCACAGTCCTTCTGTTCTGTTTACTACACGACAGCTGTTCATTTCAAGAAGCTGTTGGAAAAATACTCATCTTCTCCCAGTCCAGACTACTGTTAAGAAGCAGAGCATACTTCTCAAACTAAAAAAAATAAATAAAGATGCTTTAAAAAATATAAATATGAAGAATGTTGGACAAATGTGTTCTGGCAGCTGCTGAGGCTAATTCAAAACATAAACCACTGCAGGTGTAACTTCACCGGAAACATGTGGCTTTCCATCCAAATAAATCTAGGCCACACAATAAAATCTGCACAACCTAAATGCTGACTTGGTTGGCAAATGGAGGCAGGGGCAGGCTTGCATATCTAATACTAGTACTGCATTCAGCCCTCTGGGTTATTATTTATAGATATCTCCTATGACAACAGCATGCCTCTCCTCCTGCTTTTTGGGAGCACTTCCCTGATGCAGGATGCTCCTGAGCCTCTCCCCACACAGGGAAGCAAGGCTCACCGAGCTGAAGCCACTCTGCAAGCCCATGAAGCAGGGAACAGGGCACAGGTCTCTTGGTTGCACTGCAAAGCCCAGCAAAGCACGGCACAGCAGGGCTCAGTCCGGAGCCTGTTTTGGGGTCCCTAGGCTGTACCTGCAAACCCTCAAGGACTGGCAGAGCAAACACAGCTCACACTGCTGTGCTGTGGCACAGGCTCACACAGCAACCATCCCAGGAATGACACAAATGCAAAGAAAAACCGGTTGCCAGTGACAGGAGCTGAAAACTCTCTGGCTGCCAGACCACAAACAAGCTGGAGACGTTTCCCTCCCTCATCCTACTTGACATGAGACCTGAGCCAAGCTCCTTCTTCAGTAGCTCTCCAAAGGATTTACCATGAGACTGTCTGTACATTTGATTCCTGGTTGCACAGATCATCCTTGCACTGACAAGGTGAAAAGCCTATGATATATGGGGCACTGGTGGTAAAAGCATTATCTTGGGATAGGTCAAGAGGGTCAACACCAACCTCCAATTTTCCAGCAACCCTGGGCTAGATTTTCACCAGACCAAGAAAAGCAGTAGCAGCTTTCAACTCTTCTGGGAAATATAGGAGTTACTTGGAGCGAAACACCAGGAAGGGCCAAGCTTTTCAATAGCTGCAGACCTTAGTTTGCCTGGGCATACGGGCAGAACAGGGTGGACTTCTCACTGCAGCTCCTTCAGGCAGCACTAGGTTAACACGTGAACTCAATGATCTTGAAAGTCTTTTCCAACCTAAATGATTCTATGACTCTATGGTCTGAGGGCTGCCTGCCGTGCTTGGACACCTCAAACAAGGGCTGCCAGGCAATTGCCGCATCTCATTCACATGTGGTATTACACACTTTTCTCTTGTGCTGAACAGGTCAGCTGGATTGCAAGCACTTCTGGTCCCAGGCTATGCAGGGGAAGAGGGACTTACATACCCATTAACTGCAAAGATTAATAGTCTTCTTCATCAGCTCTACCATGGAGAAGCTGTTACTTACGTACATGATGACGGTGGTCCAAAGAGGAAGCTCAGAGCAGGGGCCTCTAAGCCAGCTGGGTAATGCTGTTGCAGACTCCTCATCCTATGCCTGAATCAGCTGAAGGTTTTAAGATGCCCTCACCCCAGAGAGCTCATGAACAAGGTTAAAGGAAGGCACCAGAGAACAGAGAGGATAAGAGGGATACAACAAAGCTTAGCTTTTGGAAAGCAGATGGGCCCAAATCATGCAAAAAGTCTTTACGATCCCTCAAGCAGGAAATTAGTGATGACACACTGTCATGTCGCTGTGTCAACAGCTGACACATCGCAGCAGGGTAATTTCAAGGACGCACAAGTTATTTTTAAAGCTCTCTTCAAAACTGCAGAGCTGGGGCACAAAAGCGTCAAAAGCCTTGCAGAGAAATGGCTCTGCAGAAGACCTGCTGTTGTGAGAGACCTCAGTCCCTTAGGAACCAGCCTGTGTAGAAGAGCTGCAGCCAGCCCTGCCATCCATGGAAGGCATCTGGGGCTCACCACAGACAGCTGCTGATACAAGACAAAAGCACCAGCCTCCTTCCTCTTTCCCCTTCCAAAATAACAGTGCTCTGACCCAAAATGTGTTCAAAGGGTTCATTGCTGTCTGACCAGCATATGTGATTCTTGAAGTTAGCCTGGAAGTCTTCGAGGTTGTGGACAAAGTTCTGCATGTCTCAAGCATGCTACAGTACTTGTGAGAGTCTCCTTTATCCTTAAGAGGGGCTTTTTGTTTGCTTTTAACATTATGCACTAGAAACAAAACATTCCTCCCTTCTGCTGCTCTCCCTCTTTCTTATCGGAAGCAGCCACTGGCATTTTCACTGACAAAATCACCAGGCTGTTATTCTAAAGGTCTGTATATTTACTTTCTCTGCTTTTTTCAGCAGTAGGGTGCAGGAGCCAAACCCTTGAGAACTAGGTCGACCTACAGTGTCCTGCCATGCTGGACACCAGGAGGGATATCTCCAGGAAACCCTGGATTTCATATCGCTGCCAACTGGCAGGGTCGGCACAAGGCACATACTCAGATATCAGCAGAAAGAATAAAATCCATGTTTCTTCTAAGCCTCATGGAAAGGCTACCCCTATGCAGCATAAATCCTGCAAAACTCATTCAGTCTCTAAGGAACATCTGCATTTACAATCTGGTCCCATTTTCTGACCCATGATGTTAGATACAGCCTCTGTGTAGATGCATCTCCCATGTGGTTTCACTTTTTAGAATCATCCTGCCTTTGGGAGAAGTTTGCTGGAGTTACCAAGTGAACATACACAACCCTCCCCCTGGAAAGCAGCACGTTAGGCAATGACCTGGTCTTACACATCTGTCTGCTTGTTAACCTATTCATTTACCCACCCCAGCAAAGCCTCCCCCCTGCTTCAAGTTACTGCCTTCACACAAGCGGGCAGCAGCAAGCGGGCACATGCGAGTATGACTAGCAGATCTGCTCTGAACCTGCCGCAACGCTGCCTGCCAAAGCGGGAGGCAGGATCCTGGGCCATGACCATGACTCACTCTCCTGGCCCTGCCAAAGAAGCAATTTGGGAGTGAGAAAGTGACAGGGAGACTTAAATTAGAAAGCTGGTGAAACAAACTGGAAGAAAATCCTCTTCAGCTCTCCTTGCTTGGGTCCAGCAGGGAAAAAGGGAAAGGGCGTGCAAAGCATGAGAGGTGTCAGAACCAATGCTGAGATGGGCTCTGGGCAAGCAGAATGTAACACTTCTACCACAGTGTAACACTTTTCAGCTTCCCATCACCCGATCTAGAGGAGCAATGACTGTGTCCATACTGCCGTTCAGCATACAGCATGCAAGTCAATGCACTGTTTGGGCATGTCAATATGCTGTGTAGGGTGCTGCCAAGCAAAGTGGCCCAGAACCAGATTCTTCAGGTTTGCCTATCCCTTCAAAGCCTCTCCCCAAGCCCTCTCATGGTTTGGCAGATTAAATCATAAGTTAGAATCGTTAGGGTTGGAAAGGACCTTAAGATCATCTAGTTCCAGCCCCCCCTGCCATGGGCAGGGACACCCCACACTAAACCAGCTCACCCAAGGTTCTGTCCAACACGGCCTTGAACACCACCAGGGATGGAGCATTCACAACTACGTGTTTGTAACATACTGGCTCATAGCTAGCTGCTGTGATACCTGGACTAGTGTTCCTGCTGCAGCATAGTCACAGATGCACAGAAGTAGACAGGGTGGCACTAAGCTGACAGCTCTCCTCCCCTCCAGCTCACACTTCTCCCTTCACCAGAGGGACACTCCTAAGAGAGACACAAGTATCTTCACAAGTATCTCCTCCAAGCTACAGCAAGCCCTTGGGAAACACAAGTTGGATGGTCCTCTCACCCACTCTGATGTGCTGGAGGAAGGACATCCTCACTTTTTACCTCAGAGAGCCATTAAAGTGCACTTTCTTCAGTGTCTTGGCTCTCCTGAGCTGGGTCCATCACAAACTACTTGCCCCATAGCCCAGAGCCTGGGTTCACTGAGGCAGGACAGGTTTTGTGACATGACTGTACACTGATCAACACTGATATTTTCTGACTCCCTACTGCTATGGCAGCAAAAATACATAAAGGCAGGAATATGGAAGAATTATTTGAAGCAACTTACTGGAACTCTCTAGAGTGTTCCTAAATTAGCTTTTATTTTTCCCTGAAGATCCTGTGTAAAACCCAGAGCACATGATGGGACGGAAACGGCATGCAAATAGGAGAACATACAGAACACTGTAGGTACCCTACAGTGAGGGATAAAGTCACTGTAAATTCTCAGGATGTTCCGAGGCTGCAGTTTCTTGAAAGCATTACAGCTATCATCTGAACACCCAAGCATGCTCATACACAGCAGCAGGCATGTTGCGACAGCATGCAAACTGTGTACAGTGTTTGTATAGACCTACATGCACTTATCTATGATGTATATATCATAACAAGGGTAAACCATATGCCTGGAGTCAAAGCTAGGTAGAAAGGCTGAATGTAAATTGTCTGCTAATTCATGGAAATAACAAACTGCTCTGCAGCAGGGCTTAGCACACTCCAGAGCTCAGCTGCCCTTCAACCCCAAACTAGCACCAGTGGAGCTCAAGAAAGCAACTGGAAACTCCCAGGTTGTGAGGCTCAAACCTCAGCCTGCTCAGAGCTCTATTGAACCTGCCACCCAGCAACTGGCACAGGGCTTGGGATGATGACAGAAGGCTCCATGCATGAGCACTGCAAATCTGCCAGCCTTTGCAAGAAGGGGGCTACAAAGGGTTAAAGATAGGGAACACTACACCTGGCTGTGGGTGAGCAGGATGATGGAGTTGGCAAACCGCTGAGCCTCCTTCTCTGGGATGCTAAGACCGGATGGCTTTTGCTGCTTTCAGTAGTCTGTGCAAAGAACAGATGCCTTTTCCATACACGAAACAAATTACTTCCTTGCTCTTAAGGAGACACTTCCCTCCCACACATCCACCTAATTGCTGTATGTTTACAGCTCCTCAAGGGGAGGAAAAGACCCCCACTGCACCTCAGCTGCTTGGAACATTCCTTCCTATGAGCAAGCAGCCCCCTTTGCTGCTGGCCTGGCAGAGTGGGGTCCCCTGGGAGGTGAAGGCCAGTGATCGCAGCCAGGATTTGGGTTGAGCTGACTGTTGGCAGCAGCACTTCAGCTGCCTGTGCTAGAGAGAAAATAAATAAATATATAACAGGGGGCTGGGGAGTCAGTGTCTTTAAGTATCTGACAGCTGGAAAATGTGAGCAGCCATTGTTTGCAGCCCCCCCACAGCTCCTCCCGCCAAAGAAGTCTGCTGAAAGCAGCAGTAACAAAGCATAAAAGCCAAGACTGGAAATATTGACTCCCCTTTCTGCCCTGCTGCTCCCACTGAAGGGACTGGATTGCTCTGAGCTCACCCCACCTCAGCTCTTGGACCCACGGCTTCCCTGCACCCCCAGTCCCCTGCCCTCACTCCTGCTTTGAGGCAGCAGCTCCGGGATTTGTGCCTGGGGAGGCCATGGCAGTTTTCTCATCTTTCACCCACTCAGAGCAGCTGTGCTCCATCTTCACACACAGCACTCATGCTGCTGCTGTCACAATGTGGGTGCGCAAACTGCTTCGAGCACAGCTATAACTGTGCTGCTATAGGGAGAGAAAGAGCAAGCTAGCAACACCCCACATCACTGAAAAATCAAACACATTGCTACTGCCCTTTCTCCCAGCCCCGTTGATGAAAGATGCTATAGAGCCTAGGAGCTGCTGGCTGTCAGCTGAAACAAAACTGGCTCTCTGCAGCCTGAGAAGCGACCCTTACACTGCTTCTTCAGTGTACATGAATGTTTTAGCATTGGCTTTATGAGAACAGAAAGAAATCCAGAGTCACTCCCAGAGTTAAACTGATCTAGTGCCAACCTGAGAAGAAGCATAGAGAATGCTGCATAAAGGAACCTAGTTCAGGAGTGAAGATCTGATGATAAAATTTGGCTTTTTTCCTTTAAAGCTTCCAGAGAATTTTCATCAAAAAATCTTCACAGTCTTATTCTGAAAGCAGTAAGCTCAGCCACTGAAACTACATCCCACTTCATCTCCCAAAACAACGGGCAAGTAAACTAAAGAATCAGTTCCAGGAGGTACTTTCAAGCAACTCCAGCTGCATGGACAGATGTTGTGAGACTCCTTTTCCTAGGTCCACATATCAGGCTTCATGTTTGTATCTGATCACAAGCAGATGCCAGGCTCTACTGTCACATCAGTAAAAGGACTGGAAGGAATTGCCTCTGGTCTTGTTCAGCCTACCTCAGACTTCAACAAGAAATGAAGAATTGCTTTCATACTAGCACGAGAATTAAAACTGACCTGTATTCATACCTAGATGCTCCCTTTCACATCTTGATCGGGACCTTCAACATCTCACACTGATAAACTTGCAACCTACCTACAGTTTGTTTGATCATCACACACGAAGGCAAGTAGCAGTTGGTAAGCAGCACTTACAGGTTTCCTTTACTTGGTGGAAGTAAGCAGATTTGACTATTCTGTAACAGCCAACAGCTCAGAACAGACCCAAGCCACATTGCCTGGGAAGGTATAACCACAGCTCCTTCCCTCTCACATCCCTGAAAACTCCTGTGGAAACATAGAGAAGGACTTTGCATGGTGTGCAATTTCTACATTACCAAACGACATTCCCTGGCACATCCTAGAGGAGATTGCAAGTAAAGGGATGTTCAGCTTAGGCTGAACCCACTGGTAGGATACGGAAAGTACCTGTTTCAAAAAGTGTCCTTAAAACACCTGACAGCACATCCACCCTGCAGGTTTCAAACGAAACAGCAGCATGAGTGATGATGTGATGGCCACTCAGACACCTGCTCCTGGCTGGTCACAGAGGAGGAATTATTTTTGGCCATGATAGATTTTCCTCTGTCCTGCAGATCTGCTAACTGCTAGGTTCTTGGAAAAGAACAGGGTGGGACTATGCCTCTCCCTTGTGCTCAGATGCAGGTGCAGACCCATTCTTGCATACACCAAAGAACATGACTCTATTATAACCCTCTGATTTGAAAGCTCAGATGTTGCTTAACTAGAATTGCAAAAAAGAAGGTGAGGAAATAATTTAAAAGAAACTGAGACTTCTGGCTTGGTCTTTTTAAGCTCATTGTCTCTCTGACACCTGGCAATGTCCTTTAAGAGCTTGGTGATCATGTGTCATAAGCAGTGTCCTGAAGTGCTAACACATATGCAATGAGGTATCTCATTAGTTTACTCATGTGGGTCAAATCCTGTGAAACACTAAATGACACCTGTACCCCTTGACCTTAAGAGCCCTTTGCTCAGCAACACATCATTTGGTGATACAACTGCAATAGATCTACAGCAATAGCATGACAAGTACACACCCCCACGTACATGCAATAGCAATAACTGAAATCCCAAAGACAATTTTCTCACCACATCCCTTGCAGAGTCCCACACACTTCCGGACCAAACAGGAGGATTCTGATCAAGGCAATTCTCAGGGGTATAAGCCACATTTGCCCTGGTGTCTTCCTCACTGGATAGTTACTAAACCCAAAAAGAGCAACAGGACACCTCACAGCAGCTTGTTTCAAAGCCTTTGTGCCTCCTTCCAGGCCAGCTGCCTTTCTCTGCCTTGCCTTCATGCAACTGGGAAGCACATATTTAATTACATTCATTTATGTTCAAACAGGCCTTCTGGAAAATAAGTGGATTAAAAGCTGGTCTGGAAAAAGAATTAAATCCTATTGCATTGCAGTACAGCCTACGTACTTGGGCTCCGATGTAATGCAGGCAATGGGAAGTCTCCTCTGCAATAGACATTGGGAATTTAATGTTACAGCACAGCCAGCCCTGCTACCTGTGATATGTTTAGCAGATGGCAGAGACCCACAGCCTCATCCATCTACCTTTGATCTTATGTTCTAGTCCTTCCTTCCAAGTCTAAGCTGTCATTTAACCACTGTAGAGACTCAGTACATTTCTGCAGATTTATCTGAACTGCTCTCTGAACTCTCACGGGTAGGAGCTGCACCTATTCATCTCCAGGCAGCAAAAGTGTACACGCACTCATTCAGAACCTCATTCACCTCACTGTCATTCAAAACCCACATATGGATATTCTGCTTGAACATGGCCTTTCCATTGCAGCAGAAAGTCAGTGCTATAAATGAGCTGGCTAGGAGATGACTACTGAGTTTGAACATCAACACCTTCCTGTCTGTACATTCCACCAGTGAGCATAGCCAGGCCAGCACTGCTCAGCCTCCAGCTTTCCAGGAGAGGACCCCTCTGCAGGCAGTGAAAAGAACAAGACTATGTAAACCTTTCCTACCTCTAGACCTCAAAGTCCTACAAAAATAGAGGCAAAGAGTCAGAATTATGAAGCACCAGGCATGTCCACCCCATGGGTGCAAAGACAGCTGACTGTACATAGCACACACAGGCCCGGAAGCAGTGAGACTGCTCAGTCCAGGGATCAGTACAACGCATCTGTGACAAAATAAGCACATTTCCAGGATGCTGTGCTGAAACAAGTTAAGTTCTGCCTGGAGTGTTTCTCAGCTGAAGGCAGAGCAGTATGCAAACACAACCATACTCTTTCCAGACTTGTGCAGGTAGCTCTGCTCCATGATAACTTGCTGGCCCAGATTATGGCTATCACAGGACACCCACTTTCCACACTTCCAAAGCAACCAAGGGATAGCTAGAAACAAATTTCCAGGACTTGTTAAGCTGTCTCTGCCAATCTATCCCATACCAAGCTGCTGGCTCTCAGAGTTGGCTTTGCATGGGGAAGAAAAGAACTGACAGGAGAAAGAAAAACTTCAAACAGCTCTTGCAGCCCGGTGAAAAAGTTCAGCACCATTTGTCAGACCATTAAGACCTGCACAAAACCACTTTGCTTCAGGCTTCCTCTAAGTTTTCACTCTCAGCATTGCTTGCCTCCCTTCCCTAGCACAGCAAGAATACAGAGCAGGCATGCTCTTTCCTTTAATTAAGCAATAACAATTAGGCAACACATTTTTAAGCAATTCTCTTTCAGCCGAGCTTGCTGATCCTTGGGAAAAGGCTGGCTTCAGCATTAAACCAGCAGCTGTGTTCGAAGTGCCAAATCACTTTGTGAGGAAGAGGGAGCTTTATATGTAAACAACCTTGTCACTAATTACCCGAAGCTTTCCAGTGAATTGCCCTGGCTTTGAGCCTCAGCTTCCTCAGGGGCAGGGCAAGAAAGCAAGCAAGGATGCTGCAAGAATCAGGGTTTTTTCTAACGGTTGAACCAGAGTGGGGAGACATAACAGGAAAAGCATCACTGAATATTTAGTATTGTACAAACCCAGCCACCAAAAGCCTGTTAATGGAGCAGTCCCTCTCAACATAGGCTTGGAGAATTTACTCCTCTGTCCCACAGGCTCTGGACTGAGGCGTATTACGGCAGTTTGCATAGGAGAGATTCTGATCTCCTCTAGTCCTCTGGAGCTGAATTCAGAGATTGCTGCCCCCTCCTCAGAAACTCCTCAGGAGGGACCAAGCAGACCAGAGGGAAGGAGAGGACTCCACTGCACTGGCAGGGAACTGCACCCAGTTTTCCTCCTCATTCCAGAGGGAAACCAAGGACTCCATGTGATCCACGTGGTGCTGAAAGCATATTCCAAAATCCCTGAGAAAAACGCTGAGGAACTCTCTCACAGTGTTTAGCAGCTGCAAAGTAAGCGATGCCTGGAGGACGGTGTCCAAGGCACTATGGCTCCAGCTGTGATCCACCAGGAAGCAACTGCATGCAACAGCAACACTAGGATGGGTTCCCAGGCAGCACCACCACTCTGTGCTTCTTTTGCCTCCTCTCCATGCCTTTGGCTTCCACTGGAATGGAAATGGCTGTTCCTCCCCTGCTTCAACAAGAGCAAAGGTTGCCAAGGACACCCAGTAAATCACACGCACATGCTCCACTTCTATTTTGACTGAATATTTACAAATTTCCAAACTGCTGAACCTCTTCAAGCCATTCAGCTTCTGCTTTAATCTGTAATATCTATAGTACTTCTGAGATTTTTCTACGGCTATCTTAAATTAATGAGAATAGGAAACTAGGCTTCATCTGTAACCCTAAAGGTCAACCACATCATTTTGCTTCAACATGCTGAACAGGCCAGAAGAAAACAAACAGATGGAGTTTCCCAAAGGAAGATAAAAGAAGAGCCCTGTCCCAAAGGAAAGCAAAAGCTCTAACCTACAAAGGATGATTCAAAATACTTATTCCTATCTCTCTGGATAGTGGTAACACAGGCAATGCCTGGATGTTAGCAACATACCCCAAGCTATGGGGGTTTTCCATGTTATTTTGAAGAGGTGGGAATTTTTTTTTTTTTTTTTTTTTTTTTTTTTGCTATTTTAGGAAAATGCCACCATAAAAATCTTGTGTTCAAGATTAAATGCAGTTTTGCAGATCTAAGGGAAACCCCAGGACAGTCCCAAGTGGCTTCTCCCCTGTCCAGCCCACAACACCCGTGTTATGCTGACAGCACAGCTGCCAGGGCAGGAATCCTACACCCCAGGAAATGGGAAGGGCTTTGCAGCCTGAAATCACTGGAATTGATCACCAATGAGCAAGTTCCAGATTATAAATCACTTCACCGGATGTGAGGATACCCTGGTTCCACCAGTGTGGACAATAGCATGCACTGCATGTCCTGAGCTCCACAGGTTGCCCCATCTGGTGCTACCAGCATTGAGCACTGCCATGGAGCCTTAGCTCTGAGACAAAGGCATGGAGATTTGCAGCTATCCAGAGATGGGTGGGATGTACCTTACCACATGCATTTCGAGGATCCAGTACCAGTGAGGTGAAGGCAAAGCCACATCTCCAGCTATGAGAACGGCTAATTCTGCCCTTGCTGCCCAAACAGGTCACCACACTCCATGGGAGATGTCAAAAGATAAGTGAAAATACAATACAGTCACGGACAGCTCAGAATTGTGGGAGTGGAGGACAATGCATGTCAAAGTGAGTAATGGTCATCTGAGAGGACTGCACAAAGATTGAAAGTTGAGTTTTCCTGCTTTTGCCAAGGCAGAAGAAAATCCAGCACCCATTGGTAGTTTCCAAAAGAGTCTCTTTCTCTAACCGTCCCCATTTCTGCCTACATGAAATGACACAGTGTCAGTGACACAGTGTCTGTGTGTCACCTCTCAGAGCCCACAATCAGCACCCACTCTTGTGTCCCAGACCCTGTGCAAAGACTCAGATCATAATCCCCACAAGCATTGCTCAGGTTCTTGATGCAAGATATGAAATCATGCTCCAGGTGAAAGCAGACTATGGACTTAAATTACATGTTTGCTAACTGTGTTTTCTCTTCAGTAGAAAATAATTAAGCATAAAGAAGCACCATGAAAGCTTCTCCAGGCTCTTCACTTTCTAGCCAGTATTGTACTGTCAAAGTAACATCCCTCATTTCTAATTCATGTTCTGCTTCATTGCCTTTAATCGTACTTTTCCCCAAATCTGCAAACTTTTCTGCCTAAAGCACTAATTTCCATTACCTAAAGAGGTATCAAATTCCAAACCTTTGCTGCAGTTTCAGGTTTTCACACTTCAGTTACAGACACTTCATTAGCCTCCCCACATCTGGTCCAGGCTACAGGGTGTTTGTTCGGTGACACGCCGGAATCAGTCAACACGACTGTCTGATTACGTACAGGCTCCAAAAAGTCTCATGTATAAAAGGAAGAAATTAAGCAGATGGCCTACGGAGCACTGAGATTTGCAATTTTCTTCCTGGAAAACCTCTGGCAACCCCAGTTCCAAAAATAATACTAGGAATAGCCCTCCCTGTGGGAAGGAAGCATCTTCTAAAAACCTTTGATCTCTGTGTTCCAGAGGAGGGAACTGACACACTAATCACAACATATTGCTGAATGGGGTTGCTATCCCACACCATAGGACAAGACTAAAGTGGGTATTTAAATATTAGTGTCCAGCTTCCGACAGAAATTTACTGTAGATTTCTCTTTTTACCCCCATGATTTTTTTTCAATTAACAAAATAGCAACATACCTGTTCAACTCTTTCATAATCCCTACTGTCATCTGTCCCCTAAATCACTGCTTGCCTCCTACTGAAATTTTTTTCCAACAGTTCTCACCCAGAATTTTATGCACATTCGTATCTGTGCTTTTTTAATATATATGCATTTTAAGACTTTTGAAATACAATGAATCTATCTATGGCTACGAGCCTCATTTTACAAATGAGGTACAGAGACACAACAGAGCATGAGCGTGCACTTGGTGAGAACTTCAGTGATTTACATCCAAGGGATAAATCCGGGTAGTCAACTCTCCAGAATGACTTTGGAGTGTCCCAAAACTCTGCAGGATAAATGTCACACACACACGTCTTCCTCCACCCAGGTTTCATTGCAACCCAGAAAGTACAGGAAAAACACTTTCTGGATTGGAGTTCTTCGCATGTACCCTCCTCTTCGTGACTTGTCACCACTCTCAGAGGTCACCTATGCAGGACACTCATTCCTGCCTAAATCTTTACCTAATCGGTGTCAAGGACCTTAGTCGTTTAATCCTTCTTTGTGAGAATGCTCCTCATTTTGGAAACAGCATCTCCAACTTGTCACTGGCCCCTTTTCCCTATACTCCAGCAGCAGCAAAACTAAGTCTCTGGACACAGAAGCACATTGCAGAGCTCACATCCTCTTACAGAATTGTCTCTGTTTATAGAGACCGCAAACTAACAGCACTTGTTTGGATTAATTTCCTGGATAAAACCTTGCTTTATGCATTTCATTTTCTCCACTTCTTCCACTTTCCTTTTGTAACATGAAGCAGTACTTTTTCCTCTATAAAAACTGAAATTGGGAGCATACAACCTTACTTTCAAGGTGTTTATAATTTTTGGCCCATGCAGTCTCAGCATCACCATGCCAAACCCTACTTGCTGCTTGGAAGACTGACAAAATATGATCAGTCATAAACAAATGAACTTTAACTCCACAACAGGAGAGAAAGGAAGGGGAGGAAGAAAAAGGGAGAGGAAAGAAGGAGAAGGGAGAGGAGAGTTAAAATTCTATACTTTTTAACTAGAACTCTCACTCTGGTAAAACCAAATGCAAACAGCATGAAAAGGGAATACGTGAAGCTGTTTGAAATCAATACTACAATGGGGTAGATGTATTAGAGCAAATGTTATCAGACATCTGTCACTTTTGCTCTTTTGAAGTGACAGAGGATGACAACCCTGCTGCAGAGTGACAGCACACTTACGGACTGGTCTGCTATCATCTACCAGCAGTTTATTGTAACTATGAAGCCAGGATGAGAAGAAGACAGGTTATCAGCTCTCTTTGGAGTTGAAGAGAACTGAGTGAGGGGGGAAGGGTGAAAAACACATCTCGTTTTCTAAAGAGAGCTCATCTAAGAGCTTCAGCCTGAAGGAGCACATACTCTGTGATGCTTTATTCACAGACATTACTGTGATAGAGATGCATGGGTTAAGCTTTTTATTGATGTTCACCTCTGAAAAGGGATATAGGAAATCAGAAAAACAGCTACCAAATTTGGATAGTTGAATTTGGCATAGCAATCTGAACTGTATTAAGTTTCCATCCATTTGAGTACTACTTGGAGGAGATTCTCAACCACTGTTCTTGTATCCTGTGCTTCCACTTTGCCAAACAAGTTAATTTACAAAGAATCTGAGTTACCTCAGAGGAGGAGAATGATGAGAGACTTCCTCTGTCTGGATCTGATAATTCATTACCTAGTGGATGGGAATTTGCTTATACGGGTGACCACAGGCAATTCAGTAACACACGAAGCAACTCATTGTCTTCAACACCAGTTGAGGCTTCCTGGTGATGTGTAATCTGGCTCAGACCCCATCCTATAACCTTATGCCATTAACCAGTTCCCAGCAAGGCAGGAGGCTCCCTGAATGCCATCTGCTTTCACAGCCATACCTTGCAGCTCCATTCCTGCTCTCTAGACCCCTCCTTATGAACTCAGCAGTGTTTTCCAACACGACTGCCAGACAGCAGCATCTAGCATCTCCCATATCTGCTGGCACAGCAGAGCACGTGTGGCCATCACACTGCACACTATTAAGCAAGTGCTTAGCACCATAAACTCTCTTGCCCTGGGAACTGGAGAATCCCACTGCAACACTGAACAACAGGAAGTAGTAAATCAGCATCTCCTCTGGAAAAATACTACAAGAAACCACCCACGGGACCCTTCTGCTCTTGCCCTTTTGGCCCTGAATCCAGCTTCCTCAGCAAATTACCCATCTCAGACAGGAAATGCTGCCTTTGTCTGTCCTATCACCTCTGAAACATCTGCTCATCTACACAGGCTGTTAGCATTCTCAAGTAGGCTTCATCCCCACTTGGTCTGTATCTGTGACAGGTCCCTCAGTTGGAAAGCCCTTTCCACAAGCACTCTCCTTCAGGAAAAAAAAATACCTCTTTTAGCCCTGCATAGTTTCAACCCAACCTTGGACTTACAAATGGAGAATACACCTGCATGACAAATAATCTGCAGAAATTTAAGTGCTGGAATAACTTGAAGAATGCGTACTGCTTTTGCAAACAGCATATCTCACAATAACATCAGTCTTAGCAGTCCCACTGCAGGACATGAACCTATGCTTTGGGAAAAGTGATTACAAGCTAAGCAAGAGTCCAGCAGAGTTGGGATGGAAGCAGGAGGGAAGAGGGAGATAAAATGGCTCTACAAGTTCAGGTCCAGAAAGGAAGGTTGAAAGTACTGGAATTTTTCAAGCTAAAATTGAAAAAAAATGAGAGGGGTGCTGAAAACAGCTTTCAAATGTATAAAAGGCTGATACATAAGAAGAAAGGAGAGGAGAACCCAAAGTATACCCACCGGTTTCATTTCTAGTGTGCAAAAATGTTTATCTAGGTATCAGGAAAAGAAATCCCCAATGTCAAAGACATTTTGCTTTGGGAATTCAGGATTCTCCCTCTCAGGAAAATTTAAAAACCACCTCTGATAAATACCTACAATGTACCTATCTCATAGCAGCTCCTTGGACTAGGTAAGTTTTTAAGTGCCTCCCGAAACTCACACAAATCTGTGACTTTTCAGAATTAAATTCAATGTCCGAAAGACCTTGAACACTTCCTGTTCAGAAATTTCCCAGGACACAGGATTCATACAAGTTCTAATGAATCATCACAATTACTAACTGCCCTTAATATTGAAAATGAGCATCCTATTCATGCTCTGAACTCACCCAGTTCCAGGTCCCAGCAGACTCTGTTGCAGGTTTATCGTGTGGATTGCAGAGACTTCTCCTGGTGTTCTGATTTTCTCGCACTCCCCTGTGACCCTTCCAACTCACCAACCTCACCATCCTGCCTCCCTCCTCCCACACACAAATATACACGCACATTAATAAGGCACACAAGTCCATATGTCAGTCATCTGCATAAAAGAACAATTTAAATAGCATCACTTACACAGTGACACTGCCTTCTTTTTTTTTCATTGGGTTGGGTTTTCTTTTTTTAGGAATTTTTAGACTTCTGAAGGTGTTGACTGAGTCATCAGTAAGTAAATACATTATAATGAGTGGCAGCAAGAAGGATGTGACTATTTCAGACCAAAGGCAAGTCTTCGTGCAGAGCACCATTTCACTTTGAAGGGACAGTGGATTCAAAACCTTTATGAAAGTTAAAAGGCAACCAGGCAAATTCATAGAGAGAAAATCCAGTGGAGGCTCTCACAAGTACAGACACCAGCCTCAGAGCTAGGCTGCCCCATAGCCACCAGATATGGAGGCTGAGCAAGCATTTGAGGCAAGTGTCGCAACATTTTCCTATCTCTTTCCTTGAATGCCCAGGGCTAGCCACTCTTAGGGCCCTTTATTCTAACTGGATACTGCTGCTCTTCTGTCAGTTGCCTAAAAGCAAAAACAAACCTCCCCCTCCCACCGTACCATTAATCATCTGGTTTTTAGTGCACACGATGTTACTAAGAATAACAACAGCAATAAAAAAAAGCCTGGGACAAATAGGTTTTCTCACTAGAAAATCCAAATGTGGTTTCTGCAAAGCATGTCCATAGTCTGTTATTGCGAAGAACTTCAAAGGAGCAGAATTGCAGGGAAGGGTTTTATGACACATCTGGTATAGGGGTTGAGTTTATCTCCAAGGGATCTTAATTGAAACAGAAAATTCCCAATTAAGATTGGAATCCCTAACAACTTTCCCAGCACCCAGACAGGAAATTTCAGGTGGGAAACTGCTTCTCTTCCAAAGCTGCCTTCTCCTGAAACCAGAATTCAAAAGACTCCTGTTTGGCCAGGCAATGTGCCACCTCTGATTTTGTGCTGCTCTTTGGCACCCTACAGAACCCAATGATATAGACCTGATTAAAAAGGAAGGTGAAAAAAAAGATGCTTGACTTTGAAAACACAGGAGCAGAAAATTAATCTGACATGCAAGCAGCCACTTGTGCACCCTGCCTTATTAGCCTTCTCCTCTGCTGGTACCTCAAGCTTCAGCCTAATTTACTGCCTTCCCCCAGAGTGCCCATAGAGCCTCTGATTGTTTCCTCATGCTGGGACAGTTCAGCTGAAGCATCTATTGCATGAGAAGCGTCAACAAGTCACTTGATGAAATGCAGATGAGCCCTTCACACCTTTTGGGGTAAAAATAACCAAAGGAAACTGGGATTCATCCCAAAACACACTAGACAACTCACATTACACAGGGGATGATATACCTGTCTCATTTCCAACCATTCACGTCCTCTTCTCTAGCAAGATAAATGGCAAAGAAAACAAACCAACACTCAAAAAATATTTCTTTTTTATGTAAGGATCCAGTTTCCATGGGACGAGTCTGCTGTGAGCTGGAAAATAAACCAGAGCCCTGCTCTTTCTCAAGGGCCAGAGTGAAGAGGCTGTGTACAACCAAGAATGAAAAAGCCCATGACTCTCTACATTTTCCAGGCTCCATTCCAGGCTAGTTGCTTATAAATGAAACTGTGAAAAAGGTATAGCAACCCTCTTCCCGGAAATAATCTCTCTGAAACAAGTCACAATACAGGCATTTTCTAGCATCTTCTCCATCTGCCTTTCCAAATCAACACTACAGTAACTTCCCAGGCCAGCAAGGTTTGCCAGCTTCAGCTGCCGAACAGGCAACATCACAGCCCTAAACATCACAGACAGAAAGTGTCCTGACTCCCCAAAGCTGAAGCAGGAAGGCATTCAGCTCTCCAAGGGGCCAAAGCTGACATTTGCCTTTGGAACTTCACTGTTCGTGGCAGCTGTCAGTACTCAGAGCTTCTGAAAACTTACTTGCTCTCCTATAAAACAAGACACCAAACTGACTCCTGGTTTCAAACTGTTGTGACCAAATGGCTCTCAGTGAGAGCCAGTGGTCCATTCTGTGACTTTCCAAATAAAGCCATGTTGGCATTTCTACTCTGACCTATTCAGTGTTGCTTCTGTTGACAAAGTGCAAGTACAGCAATCCCCATATCCCAGTAAGGGGCTAAGAACTGGGAGTGATTCCCAGAATCCATACGTCTCAAGTCTTCAGGTAATGAGCTTCTGGAGCCATAGGATCAACCATGTTTCCTGCATGGAAAAGACATGAAAATCCAGGTCCTTCCTCTGCTCTTTCCCCGAAGGATGAATCAAGTCCCTTCATTCTATTTTTAGCTGAAACCACAAAGAGCAACTGGGAGGTCTGCAAGGGTTGAAAAACCTGGGAAGTCTGAGATGCAGCCTACATCATCTCTGGGCTGCAACTACTTGACTCAGCAAACTGTGAGGGAGTAAGACCGGCATCTGTGGTAACGGAGAGCCTCCTCACTCCCTTGCAAAAATGTGCAGTTGTTACACTGCCAGATTCTTAGCAAGCAGTATATTCAGAGCTGAAAGTGAGGTGAAATAAAAACACTTTCCTTATCTAGCATATTACAGCAAGACTTTCTCAGTGGGGCATGTGAAATGTCAGCTGTCTCGGGGAAGCAGCTCTAGCATCACAACTTTTATAGTAAAATTATTTCACTGCTCTGTCTACTTCATATCATGCTTGAAACAGCCAGAGAGGGGACCTGGTGGTACATCAGCATCCACTGAAAGACATGGCAAACCTCTGCCTTGGAATATTAAGGTAAGACCAAGAGTATTTCTCCCCCTTACATCTCACTTGTGGATTTGGTTAGGTCCAGAAGCCCAGGGTGGAAGAAAGTCTCCATGCTGGTGAGCCAGATAGCATCTGCTGTGAGAAGGAGATCCAGAAGAAATGCAACATGAATTGCAGGCAACAATTCACACCTTCTGCCCCACAACAAGTTTAAATTAAACATTCACAGCTTGCTAATGGAGACATCACTCTTGTCTGCCTGCCAACACACACAACTCAGCCCAATACTGCAGTGCAGCCCTCTTCCTTCTGCAGTTATCTGAAGGGAAAACGTGTAGAGCAAAACCTCCTACCTGCACATGAGTTTGAACATCTATACATACATGACTGAAATTAATTTAAAAATGGAGAAAGAGGGATGGACTTCAGGTCATCAGAGACATCCAGGCTGTCTGGAGCAGGGCACAGAGCAGCCCAGCTTGCCCACTTGCCATTGCTAACCTTCTCTCATCCACTGCTTTTTGGTTGGGTTTTTTTTTAAGTTTTCTATGGAAGGCAATTTACTGGGGCCTTTTAATCTTCTCAGCCGAATAGTTCTAACAAGTGATGATGTGATACATGGCAAAGCACATGTTCCTAGCCTCTTATAACCATAGAATCATAGAATAGTTAGGGTTGGAAAGGACCTTAAGATGAACTAGTTCTAACCCCCTGCCATTTTATTGGAGTGGTTGGGTGTCTGATGCCTGGAAGATTCTACCCACAGTCACAAACTGAGAGCAGCAAATTCTCATTCCTCCTTTTATCTTGCTGAATTTGTGCACTCTTGGTAATTTACCTACTACATCAGTGCAAGCACTGCAGGCTCTTTGAGATGAAAATTCATCAACTCCAGAAGTCTGTATACCTGTTTCTAGCTCTGAGCATCCCATCTGCTTGCACAGAGCAGAACCACTGACTCTGCGCAGATTACATATGAAAAAAGTCATAAGCTGGAGAGAAAAAAAAAAGCCATTACCAGCATGAAAGAGGAAAGCCATTAGGTGAGTTT
Source organism: Loriculus beryllinus (assembly GCA_039877255.1). Classification (NCBI taxonomy): domain Eukaryota; kingdom Metazoa; phylum Chordata; class Aves; order Psittaciformes; family Psittacidae; genus Loriculus; species Loriculus beryllinus. The sequence continues at coordinate 5,405 of JBCJKH010046324.1, read as the reverse complement.
TGTATGCTTATTTAACTAAGGTAAGTTTCTTGCCTTGGACCCCCCACAGCACAGACAGAAGAAAGAGTTTTTCTTTCTCCAGACTGAGAAGTCATCTCATTGTTTATTCATACTCCAACAACTTTGTGTAGGATGTGAGCAAACAACATCAATCATTCCTGTCTGATTGCTACCTTGCTGCTTAAGCAATAGTATGGTTAATGAACCTCTAGGGAGAAAATAGAGGCTCTACTAAACATAAAACACCAGCTAAGCACTGTGAACTTGCTTAAAATTCCCTAAAAATGAAGAGCAGCTGCCTGGCACCAATCTCCCCAAGCAGCAGTAACTGTAGTATTTGGAACAGCTCTGGATGCTTCTGAAAATAGTCATGATCTTGTGCCAAAGAAAATAAGCCCTTAATTTTATAGGTGTCTGAATAAAGAATAGAAAAAAAATGAAAATGAGAGTGTCTGAGGAGACACATTTTGTGTATCGCCTGGTGTCTAAAAAAGTGTTTTCCTCTCTTCGAGTGTTGGCAGGTAGAACCTCACTGAATGTAAATTGAGAGTTCAAGAGGTTCAAACATAAAACCTTCTCTGTTGATGTTCAGTTCTTTGGGGTTAGTCCACTCAAAAAAGAGTTTTAAATATGAGATTTTAGGCTCTCTACATAGCAGTGGCATACACTGTCAGTGCCTTCTGATGTGAAATCAGACGGGATAATAAGCTGGAAAAAAAATACATCTTTGCTCCCGGGTAACTCTTCTGGCCTACGTTACCAGTAGCAGAAGTCAGGTTGGAAGCAACCTTGACAGGGCTCAGTGGTGAATGTGGGAGGAGGACTCTTGTGCCAAAGAGGATGTGTGCCATTCTGGGGAGGGCTGAAACCCCCTTGCCAAGAAACTTGCTCCCAGGAAAAGAAGCAATAGAGAAATCTTATGACTGCCTGTTCCACAGTGGCCTGCTAACCCAGTGATGAATCACTGAAGCAACACATGAGCCTCTGAAACAAATTCTAGAGAGAAAGCAGGGAAAGCTCCCACCAGAGCATGACACAAAGCTCTGAAGTTATTAAAAGTATGGAACATACCAAGAATTGCCCATGAAACAGCAGCTGTTTGGGACCAGCCTTTTATAAGCTACTCTAAAGAAAGCACTGAATATCTTACTTATGTTGAAAATTACACAGTTCATTTCTATATTTAGTGCAGAGTTGCACAGAGGTAGCTGGAGGATCAAACACATTCATACTCCATCTTTAGCACAAATGCCACCCAGATCCATATGTGATTTTGGCCTTCTACCCTGCATTTAACTACAATGAACTGTGCTCTGCATTCAATGAAAAAAAATAGAAATGAATCCAGACTTTGTGGAGAAGGTTTCAGTGAAAAGGCTGGCTGCTCTTCTGTGGTTACTGAGGTAATGAAACTTCAACACGGGCTCACACAATGTCAGACTGGAAGAAATTCTAAGCATCTATTAGAAAGGTTTTAAGTTACTCAAAAGCCTTACTGATAGGATTTCAGAGCCAGCTACTCTATTCAGACACTAATGTGCAAGCGAACACGTCTTTCAAAACCACATGCGGCCAGCTATTCATACTCCCAGTCTTGTTCTCTACCATTCATATGTAGGAGTGCGAAGCAGCAGGGCAAATAAAATAAATGACTTCATTCCTCCAGGGATATGAGCAAATGCGAACAAAGAAGCAAACATTTACAAATTCAGGATGCTATATTTTTGTCAAGTTTTTTTCCATTGGGGAGCTCTGAAGAATTCAAAAATACAGCTACTATCTTCTTTCTTAAAGCTCTGCATCTATGAGTGCACACAAGCATGTGCGCACAAGCAAGCTCTGAGCTCTCCAAAGTCCACAAGATGCACATCTCTGCATAAGACATTACAGAGCAGTCTAATTTACTAACTCTTGTATAACTGGTTGCAATTTACAATCTCAAAGCAGATTTGGGGTACTGTACCACATGCCAGGTAAGCATATCTCTTTTGCTAAAGCAAAGTCTAAAAGCTCCTGGAAATCCTCACTTTGTAGTAGAAAGGGTACTTACGAACAGACTAAGATGCTCCCAATTGCTAACTTGGGAGACATCAAAAGAACAGTCAACTCCATTGTGAGTTTTCCTCTGCAACAACACACTTAGCTATAGTTCAGAAAAAAAATGTGTATGTGCTTGCCACTGAAGACCAATGCTCTACAAAAGAAAGTTTATATTAGAAACATGAAATCTTCTTTCTTATCTGAAAACTAGGTAAAGTCTTTCTGAAAATGAAGAGTCACTCCCAGCAGCTCTCCTCAAGCAGCACAGCTGCAGGCAGGATGAGCTGTCACCCCATGGGTGGTTGGGCTATGAAGATGGGTTTGACACTCCTTGCAATAGCTTGTGCTGATTATAAGGGTTTTATTGATGAGGTTCAACAGAAAGAAATACAGAGGTGTCCAGGGCAGATTCTCAGGGGAATTTGTGGTGTGATGATGGGACAGGATTTATGGCACGGTGTGGTGATGTAACAGAGGGATAGGACTGGGTTCAAGACACTGAGGACTCTCACTTCACCTTCCATCTTCAGTCAGATGAGTCCTTCACTGTGAAATGAAATCTCTTGCCCCTGGACAAGGCAGCTGGGTCTCCAGATTCAGCCCAGGTCCCAGCCAGAAAGTATATGTAACTCAGGAACCACTCAAAAAAAAAAAACCACCCTTAGGTCACATTTCCTGCAGTGATCCTATCAGGCTCTGAAGGCCAAAACAAGGAGAACCATTATTCTGCATTTTGGTAATAATTTAAGGCTCACACTCCCCTGAGATGCTCAATTTCCCACAGATCCATCAGATGTCATCAGGTTTTGAGGGACCTTTAAACAGCAGCAGTAGCAGTTCAGGGAAAAAACATCTGGAATAAAATATACTGAAGGTCCCAAAGTCAAAAAGATCTCTGCAAAGGTAATAACACCTAACCACAAATGCTGGCTGGATGGAGTCCTGTGCTGCTGAACACAGCTGCATGCGAAGGAGCTCTAACAAAGGGTCATGTCTGAAGCTGACTTGTTCTGGACCCTCATAACTGTCATGTATGTCTCCTTTTCCGTATGTAGGACACTTGTGACTGTTCAGACCACTCTATGACCGGTTTCTGCTGAAAGTACAGTTAGCTTACCGTATGCTAATAAGCCAGGGAGCACTATCGACTCCAAGCAAACCACTGCCATAATTGGGCTTTTCTCTTGCAGTACAGGACATCTTTAATTAATTTGCCACTGTTTATGCGTGCTACGCCAGCGAGCGCTCACTCACATAGACATCATGCAGCGCATCTGACATTCTCCAAACATGTGATGTCGGTTATGTCTTACAATGCCGAGTGCCTGAAGAATAATCACTGCACATCAAGCTCATTCCACAGATGGGCAAATGAGGGCATGGAGTGCCGGGCCAACCATTTGTGTCCTGCCTCAGGGACCGTTGCTGGTGGCCACAGCAGCACTTGTATGGTTCCACTCCCAAATAAAGCACAGTTGGGACCATCAGGTGGTTGCTACGTATAAGCAGGAGGTCTGACAGAAGTGGTGTACAAAACGAAACACACTGGATTCAAAATACCTGGTTCAACACACAATGCAGTTGTGCTTTAGTAAGTCACCTAGCATCAACCTGAGCCATGAGAACTGATGTAAGTCCAGAGCCAGTGGGAGCTAAGGGTGCAACACCTTCAGATCCCCCATGCAGGTAAATGTGCAGCATGAAGCCTGCCCAAGCCAGGCTTCAGCAGCAGCCTAGATGAAGACTGCAGGCCAGGCATGGAAATTGCCTGGGGAGGGAGCTCTGTGGCAAACAGAGTTAGCTGCCTAGAGCTGAATAACTGCCAAGTGGATGCACATACAGATAAAACAGGGCACTGTTGTCTGCCACTGCAGCCAAGCAGAGGGGACTGCAGGATGCTCATACAGCTCAGAATCAGGCAAATCAGAGAGGCAAAGATTTATGGGCACTGCTGGAGATGACTGCCTGATGTAGAGGGAGTTGGAATTTGATGATGTCCTTTGCATCCTTTCAACACACAGGACATGCTCACAGGTAGCTATGAGCAGCATGCAGCACAGCCTGGGCTGTACAGAAGGGACACACAGCTGACAGCTGCTGAGTGGACAAACTGCTTCCTAAAGCAGCACACTGCTGTTTTATTTGCTATTTGCCTGCCTTATAAAAGGATTCAGTCTGAAATCAAGTTTTATTAGCAGCAGTAACAGTGAGCCAAGGTATCTGGCTGGGAGGAAGAGACAAATCCAAATGGGCAGTCACAGCCAGCAAGTCTGCGGTTGACCCCAGAGCACCAGCTCCAGAGAAGCAGCAGAGCTAGCAGCATCTGGACACCAGGGTGCAAGGAAACAGAGTAAGACTGTCAACCAAAGAATGAAGGGAACTACAAGCTGCCAAATGACATTAGTATTTAAAGCAAAAGGAAAAGAAGTGACCAAACACAAGAGCAATTCAACTCATGCCACGCTGTTTGAGGAAGCTGTGTTGGCTGTTAAGCACCACAATCCGCACTGACACCAGCAATGCTGGTGCTGAGGGCTGCATTTTGGTCCACTTACCCCCAGCTGAGCCCATTCGCAGACAATCCAGGTGGGGCTTAATGCCCTCTGCACCATGTCTATCAGCTTCACGGCTGCATGCAGCTGTGTTAAAAGAATACCTTCTGTCTCCCCCAGGAAGAGAAGTGCTGGAGAAGTCCCTGCAAGGCTTCTCCAGCAGCCCACAACAGGGGTTTGCAGTCACTGCAACACCTTCAAATGCCTATGCACAGTGTGATCTCTGCACCACAGTAATTCACAGCATAGGATGCACCAGCACCACCCCCTAAGGCTGCAGCAAACCCTGCCTCAACCTCCCGCTCTCAGCAGGAATGATCAGCAGGACCAAGGAACACCACCAAGCAATAAAAGCCTTTCCCAAAAGTGACATGAGGCCTCTCTTCCCTCACCCACTTCCAGAGATCAGCGCATCTCACAACTCTTCACAACCTGCAAACACTCCTCCCTGACCAGTGCAGCCCACATGTCAGACAACTCCTGTCTGCTCTCAGTCCCTGTGACACAAGCACTGGCGTGGCAGGTAGGATGCTTTGCAACACATCTGAACAGAACACGGGTGAGGTGAACTCTCTCAAAATAATGGGATCTAACTAATTCTAGCTTCCTTAAAAAGAGCAAACCCTTATCACCTACCTACATATCTCCAAGATTATCCCTAGAAAGACTCAAGAGCAAAATATTTTGTTCAGGGAAGCATCTCAGGAATACCAGTGCATAGAAGGAAAAAAAACACAAAAAAAAACAAAAAAAAAAAAAAAAAAAAAAAAAAAAAAAAAAAAAAAAAAAAAAAAAAAAAAAAAAAAAAAAAAA
>JBCJKH010046322.1:0-11626 GCA_039877255.1 Loriculus beryllinus | reverse complement strand
TCTCCTTCCCCTCCCCCCCCCCCCCGCGTAATAATTCTCTGCTTTATCATTCCTTCCCTGTGTTGTCTTGTACTTGTGTTTCTCACTGGTCCTGTGCCTAATGAGTATTAAGGCTACCCAGCAAGGCTGTGGGGCCAACAGGAAGGAGGCCAATGCTATGGGAAGGATGAGGTGTGGGCTGGCCCCACCACTGCAGTAAGAAGGTGGAGATGTAATCTAACAGGAACTGTGCGGTGTGAGCTGTGTGGGAGGGCAGCTGATGCTGTCCATGCAGCCCACTGTGGTCCTTGTGTTATCCCTAAAACGAGGGTTCTTCATGCAGTGTGCAATAAACCAATGAACACGTAGGGTCGAGATACTTGTTTTTATTTCAGTTCTGCAGAATCAGGTGCTAGGCGTCTAACAGAGCCGGCACAGAGACATTTTGATTTGCCTGATATTTATAGTAGCAAGATACAACTGATTGGAGAGCAAAAATTTCCTCTGCTGCCCATGATTACACCTTTTAATGTTTATGCATTTAGCTTCACGTTTAAAACAATCAGGGAGGTTCCCTAACTACCATGTTTATTATTCACAATGGGGTGTGTATCTTGGCATTGTAACTATCCAAGGTTAGTCAAAGATCCACTCCTATCTAAACACTGTACAAAAGCATACATGTGTATTTAAGAAACAAACATAAAACTGCAAACCAGGAGTTTACATCCTTTCTTACCTTGGGGATTTCCGGGCTGACATTGTTTTTTAAGATTAGATACATCCCATTGTTCCAACACAGGATTGCTCATTTTATAACTTTTAACCTTACTCTTTGCACATCACTTGCAGCCTGGCATGATCCAGCAGTAGGCTGAGCAATGCTTGGGAAGCTCAGGGATGTGACACTTGCTGGGTACGCAGTGGTGTAAGGACCTGCAGAAGTTGGAGGATAGTATGAAGGCAGTGACCTAGGCCAGTGACTGGGTGCTAAACTGGACTCTTTGCCGTGGCTAGGTGCAGTGTGGTTCAGTGACTGGAAGCAAGGCAGTGTTGGATTACTCCATGCAGTGAACGCAGGCTAGGCTGGGCAGAGGGCAGCGCAGTGGTGAGAGCTGCTCTGTGCAGTGTCCAGAGGCAGGGCAGTGCCACAGTTGAAGGGAGATGCAGTGCACTGCAATGCAGTGACTCGACGCTAGGCAATGCAACATCGCTGCTGGGATGCAACAGCTGGTTGGGAGGGAGGTGTGGTACAGTGTCGTGGCTGCAGGGACTGCAAGATCTGGAGGTGTCTCAGCCGCAGGGCGGTGCGGTGTAGCGCGGTGCTTGGAACAATGACACAACGCAGAGCCTGACAGTCAGTGCAGCGTTCGGAGGGCTCCTGCAGTGCCATGCCTGGAGGAAGCTTAGCGGAGTACTTGGGAGTCACCGCAACGGTTTGGAGGTGCCTGAGCGACTTGGAAGCGGGGCAGTGATGTGAAGGACGAGCGCTGCCCCAAAGACACTGAAGCGCGCTCCCGTGCGCCGCGCACCGCACCGACGAACGGGGGACTCACCACAACGGGGTTTTGCGCATGCGCGCCGCCGCCCTGCCGCAGCGCCCCTCCGGCGGCGACCCCCAGCCGCCCTCCCTCCCGCCATTGGCTGCGGGCTCCTCCCGCGATTGGCTGCGGGCGCGGCCCCCCGCACCGCGCCATTGGCCTGCGGCGGCCGCTATGCGGGCGGGTCGGCAGCTCCGCGGCCCGCCCCGGCGCCCCATTGGCGGCCGCTGTGCCCCTCAGAGCCGCGGCGGCCGGTCCCGCTGCGCCGCGCCCGGCATGGCGGCGCCCGCAGCCCCGCGACCGGGGGCCGCAGCCGGCGGCCGAGCCCCCAGCGCCGGCGGCGGCCGGGTGAGGAGGGGTGAGGGGTGATCCAGCAGAGCCGGGGCTGGGAGCGGAGCGGAGCGAGGCGAGGCGGGGACAGGCGGCGACAGGCGGCGGGTGCCCGGCCGGCGCCCTGCTGCCTGCCCGGCGGTTCCCGTTCCAATTCGGATTCCAGGCGGCCCTGATCTCCCGGCAGCGTCTTCACCGCGGTGTGTCCGGGGCTCCTGCTGGGACCTGCGCGGCCCCCGGGCTCCCGCCGGCCCCGCTGTCCTGAGGCACCCGGGCGCCCCAGGGCGCTGCGGGATGGCTGTGGCGAGTCCCGGCTGCCCTGCGCCTGGGCGGAGCGCGATGCTCGCCAGGCCCCGCTGTGCGTGGCGGTTCCGGAGGGTTTTTATCTGAAGTGGGCTGGGGCATAAGTGCGAATGGGGAGTTGTGGCGTTGCCTTGGTGTAGCGTGGCACTGCTCTCCTGCCTCTCCGGAATGGCATTTACCCTTGTGAGACGAAAACCCTGCAGCTGTCGGGGGTGGTCGTTATTATTTCACTGATGCAGGTCAGGTAGCACGCGAAAAGCGCGGGTCTGGATCTGTGCGTTATTGTGGGTATGGGATTGCGTGTTTGGGAAGATGATCGTCGGAGAAGGTGGCTCCAGCCTCAACCTGTTTTTCTTTCTCAGGTCATGTAGAAGAGCAGATTTAATGTGAAGATGGGACTGTTGGTGTTTATGCGTAACCTGCTGCTAGCCCTCTGCCTCTTTCTGGTACTGGGATTTCTGTACTATTCCGCGTGGAAGTTGCACCTCCTCAGATGGGAAGATTCAAGTGAGTATGAGCACCGTGTAACTCCTTCTGGGCTCCCTGAAATGACTGTCAAATTGTTGCAATAGTACTGAGGTGATTCTGATTTACTAGAATTAGTGGTATGTGATTAAGCCGAATCAAATGCTGGAGTCTTTAGTATGCTTAAGGGGTTGAATTTGTGATTACCTAATGCTCTTTATGGCTTTACTTTTATTACTGGGTACAGAAGCAGGTTCACGCTCCATAATTGTAATATTAAAAATTTCAGTTCTTACAATATTCTGGGTTAGTTTATTCTTAATTGTCAAACTAGTTTTATGTGCTGAAGCTTTTGTTCCCTGAACATTTCATACATTTTGCAGTATCTGAGGTGAGTTTTTTTTCTTTGGTGGATTTTAATTTCCTTTTGTAATCATATAGGCTAGTTGTCTCGTCATCTTTCTTTGTCCTTCAGAAATCCTCATCTTCCGTTTATCTGCCAACTGTCTCTCATCTGAAAGGATGTCTCTCAATCTCTTTAAGTCTAAAGAGACATATGACCTCATTGAATACAATCTGAGGATTGTACTGTGCAGTAATGCTACAGGAGGTTTTAGTTGCAAAGAGATATAAATTAGGCTGAAGTTTGATTGCTCAGTAACTGCTCTTATTTTTGCTTGTGGTGATTGCTTTCTTGCTTACTTGTGAGAAGTGTTTATTGAAAATATCAATTCACTCCTCTCCCCCTCCCGCCCAAAATACAAGCCAGCCTTCTTTGCAGCTGTTCCACGGGCTGTTTCAGACGTCTCTCAGCTGACCATTGCTCCCTGAATCAGTGGCTGAGAAACACTCATCCAGAAGGATTCTTTTCCAGTCTGACAAAAAAGCTGTCGGTCAAATTCCTTCTTCGCTGTGTATTTTTTCTGTGCATTGCTGGTGGAGATTTTTGCTATAATACTTATTGCATTTAATATTGTTATACCTCTATATGCTCTGTATGTGTTGGTACATGTTGTAAGTTTTGCATGATGATGGATGATGACTTGGATGTGCCATTTGCACTGATGCAGTGATTTTGACAGGAGGGCTCCTAAGGTGTCTTGTATTAGAACAGGTATTGTAAGACTAAATTTTTGAAAGGAAATGCATAGTTGCTTTCTGAGCAGGGATTATTGCTTCAGGTTTGCTCTTCAGAGAGGGAGTCCAATATTGATTGTGACCTTCTGAGAACTAGCACTTTCATCAGTGAGGTATAGAAAATCCTTCCTGCATGAAAAGAAGTACAGAATGTAGTTAAAAGGACAGTTATGTATCTCTACCACGTGATAATCTGTTATGAAATTATAGCACCTGCTATCCTCTACTTCTTTCGTACCACCAAAAATTATGTTGGGACTTCCCAAGGCCTGCAGAAAAACCCTTCAGGCTGCAGCTTGTATGTGAACTTTGTTAAAGGTGGAGGAGGAGCTCTGTGTTTATGTGCTACATACCAAGGTGCTGGCTTGGGTTTTAAATTTCTTCAGGTTTCACCTCTTTGGATTTTGTGCTTTTAGTTTCCTGTGCTGTTTGTTATTTTATGCCATGACAGTCCCTGGGGAGCTCTGTGGTAACTTTTGTGGGAGTTTTGTGATGCAGCATTGTATATCCATATGCAAACATTGTGGATTTCTAAAAATCATCTAAAAGATGACTTTAAGTTCCAGCCAAGTTACAGTGATTTCTATTGAGTGTACTGGCTGCTTTTGGATGTTCTGACAGGAGCCCTGTGAGGTGATGTCACAGGGGTTTTGCTAGCTGTGTGTCTCCTTTTTAATAATTTTATATGTAAAATATCTTCTTCATTGATTCTCGGAAGTCGCAGTGCTTGCATTAAGCTTATTCAGCAGTGATGCTAGTTTGAAGAATAAGCTTATTGATCTTTATCAGCTGTCGCAGTCGATATGGGCTGTACTGTTGTTCGTATTCTTCTAGACGTTTGTATGGATTGTGTCTCAAATATCAGATGAAGCTCCTGGAAATACTGGTATAAACAGCAGTCCAGTGTAAGAGGGCAAGATTCTGTGATTACTTTTGGAAACAGAGAAGATGGTACTGGTTTTCAGTTGATCTTAAAGGAGTTCTGCATGTATCAAAAAAAGTTTCGTTTATCATGGAATTTTATGCATGAGGAACTTACACAGATTTAAAATACAAATTTAAAAGCCCATAGCGGGAAACTTGATATGACCAGTTAGTGTTAAGCTTCTATAAATAAACATTTGGAAGTTAACAAATGACAGAGTTGAAGTTGCTCATTTAACCATGATTAAGCTTTATTGAGCATGGGTAATATGATACAATGTATAATGGTGCAATTATACTTTCTATTTTGTGAAGGGGAGTCTTAGCTCATTTCACAAGACAGGGTGGTGCTTGATAGCCATTCATGGGTTTATATCCTGAATTACAATTCAGTGGGTGACCTTGTAAATCTCATGATCATGCTGACGTCCCCAAAGGCAAAACTGAGTTAGATGTGTTAGCCTTAGGGTGCTTCATTTTAAGATTATTGGGTTTGATGTGTAAGTTATCTTCTTATTAAATTATTTTTCTTTCTTTGTGACCAGTGTCTTTATTTTGTTTGTGACTCCTTGGCTTCAGTAATCGCATTCGTTTTTGTTCTGTGTTGTGTGGAGAGGAGGCATAAAACTAAGCTGATCCTGACATCTGATACCCTTGCAATCTCTTCAGAGGTTGGTTTTAGTAAAGTTGAGACCTACATTTAATAACGGATACAAATTTGCTCTGGAGTATGATGAGAAATACTTGATCTGCTTACTTGCTGCTTGTATAATTTGTTCACTTGATGTTCTAGAAACTGCCTGTATATGTTGTTGATGTGGGTGAATTTGAATGTTAACTGTAAGGAGTCTGCTGGGACTTTGGAGTTTGTATATTTAGCTGCTAAAGCAAGTGAATAAAGTAATTTGTTTGTTTGTACCTCTGACACCTCCAAGAAAGGAGGCTAAACTTTGAATAGACTGAAAGATACAAATCTGTGTTTTTCTTATCTCCATTTAACTTTAAATCTGTCCTCCTTGAGGGATGCCTTATTGAGTTCTGAGAGATTCTTATCGTTACTGTGTGACTGTACACCTTGCCAAAATGCTGAAGAGATACAAAAGAATTAATTCTCTAAGACATATCTTTCTTGTGTGAAGAATAGATTGAATTCAGCTAATGTGAACTAATTAAGGTTGAATTAAATTTGACTGCTGCTTCCATTCAAGACAAAACCTCTAGTGGCTACCCCTCTGTCATCCTTTTAGTGACTGTCATGGTTGGCTACTCTTCCTTGAGCCTTGTTTGATGTTGGTGGCAATATATTGTTAGTTCTCAGGGCAGCAGCAAAGTGCAAAAAAAATGGTGCATAGCACTGTAGGAATGCAGGCGGGCCTTTGAGTTCTGGTGATTGTTTGGAGTATATAAACAGTGTTTACGATAGAGGTATGCTTTCCTTTTTCTTGCTTGATTTCTGTAATGCAGTTTCAGTTTCTGACAATATTGGTAAGAGTTGAACACTGTCCTTGCATGTTCTTCCCAGACAGGCAACAGTGACAGATGCTGCAGGCCTCTTGATTAAGTGTTGAGTTGCATGAAGGGTGCTAAGCACGCAGAACTGATAACACAATGTGGGAGACAAACAAGGAAATAAGAATTTTGCTATCAGGTTTAGCTGTCCTGTACATTCTAGAAGGACCTTGCAGCAGCAGAGATAATTATAACTCTGTTCGTTGTGTTTCTGGACATGAGTTATCACGGAATTTTTACATAGTACTGGTAATGACAGGAGCAGGTTTTGGAGGTCTGATGCACTACAGCCTTTTCCTAATAGCTTCTGATCCTATTGCCTTCACCTTCCCTGATGCATTTGGCTCTGAGGAGGGAGGAAGATGTTATCTGTGTGAGTGTGAAAAAGACAGCACATGGGAAGGTGCCCCATTATCTTTGAAAAGTATGATGGGTGATGGAGCCCTGCTGACAATGCCTTATAGGTTTGCTTCATCAGCTCGGAGGAATGCATTTTTACCCATAACTGAAGGACAGAATATAGTCACAGTAAAATCTATTGCTGATGTTTTTTAACCCAGTATGTGTGTAGCTAATTTTGCAACTTAAAAATCAATGTGTTGTAAGGAAGGAATGATTCCATTAAAAATGTCCTGGCTATGGAAATATTGGACTCATTCCCCAAAAGCAGCTTTTTTTTTTTTCTCTCTGAAAGTATTGAAGTATACTTCAGAAAAGGACAGTGTGATGCTATTTTCCTGTTCCCTATTGCATTTAGGATTGAATTAATTTAAAGAGAAACATACTTTACTTTAGGTACTTTTGCCAAACCCTGAGTTAAAACAATTTGTAGCTGTAGATTTTGAGCTTGTCAGTTTGAATGTAGCTTTTGAAACATCTCCAGGTACCTTTGGTTGATGCCTCCATAAAGAAATCGAGTCATTACTCTGTCATCTGTTGCTCTGCGTTATTTTCAACCCTAATTCTGGAAAGGCAGCCAAAGAGATAAAGCTCTGGGAAGAGATTTTCTGAAGGTATTTCAGGACCCTTATCCTTTTTGTACTTTTTTTTTAATGTCTGTTTCCATGGGAACTAAAGAGACATAAACAGGCAAAACTGACTCACTTCTGGTTGCAGGTTTTTACTTTGCTTGCATTTCCATGGAAACCAGTCTCGCAGCAAAAAAAGGCTAAATTAGCCAAAAGCAATCATACCTTTATCTTTAATATACCGATTTCTCTCAAAATGCAGTAGTATTTTTGTCAATTCCGGTACAGGGGACTAAGAATGTGTGGAAGAAACTGATCTTTTTATAAGGGTTTGGAATGAGTATGCTCTTTCTGATGTGGCTAAAGCTTCAGTCTGTGTGATGATACATAGTGTGGGTACAACCGTTGTATCTTGAGTTACTAGGGGTGTCATTTGTTCTACGTTAAGAAGGTGGATCTTGCATACACTGACATCTCACTTCATTCTGTTGTTAAATGAAAGACGTTCAGTCAGTGAGCAACTAGGCCATGGAGACAAACTTGTTCCCTTTGTAGAAAGAAGCATGTAATAGTTTTATGTTCAGATCCTCATCTCTGGGAGTTACTGTCCTACTTGCCTTTGCCGGAAGAAGGAAATGCAAGGGTGCTCCTGTAGAAAATAACATCTCTGTGCCAGCTCAACTTGGCATTGGGAGCATAAATCTCTGATGAAAGTAGTTTGAGCTAAGCTGGCTGAATTTAGGTTTTAAGTGGGTGAGGGAGCATATCCTTTTATACTGTAGAATTACAAGTCACTCATGCCCCTGTTGTGAAGGTGGCAAGCAAATGGTGTTAACCACTTCACTTGCTCTGTATCTATCTGGGGCTTTAGCATTGAGGAGGAGAGTGTGTGTGTTCTTTTTGGTAGACGGTTGCTGCTGCTTCCTAAGCTGGAAAGCCTGAGAGACTTTAACCTTGTGTGCGTTAGCTGCTTTAAAAACTCTGTTTTGGATAGTGTTATGCAGCACTGTAAGTTTCCTGAAACAGTTGCTTTTGTACTTTTCAGGAAGAGACTTTGAGCAGCATTGGGACAGATTATTGTGAATTCACTGATGTTTGAGTTACTAATAACTTCAAGGTTTGCTTTGTCTATTCAGCTGCTCTGTAGTCTCCTAATGCTGTATTTGTTGGGCCAAAATTGAGATCAAATATTTAGAAAATCCTCATAACATGGATCCAGCTACAGATTTAAGGAATCTCTTTGCTCCTTTTCACATGTGTTAGGGATTTGAGGATCACAGTGATGGTTTATAAAATATTAAAAATAGGAAATAAAATTAAGGCAGCAGTGAATATTGGAAACACAGATGTAAAAATAGGAGTTAAAACAACAGTTCTCTGGTAAAGTAGCTTAACTTTCCTAAGAATTCTCCTATTGGGTTGAAATGTTCCACTTGTGTTCAGCCTGAAGCTGAAAACTTTAGTGTACTAAGGATGGTGATTCTTTTATCTGTGCAGAATAGAGAAAAATGGATTTAATGCCAAGAAATTGTTACTGCTATTCCAGGCTACTTTGTGCTCCCTGTTAATATGCCAGAGTAAGGAGCATGGCTGAACTTAAACTCTTGCAAATCAGGACATTCAGTTGTGGTAGTATCTTCCACAGCTGTAGTTTTGCCGGTTAATTTTCTCTTGGCTGGATGCAGATGTATATGTTCCTGAGTGCTCTGCCTGTTCGATGGAACCACAAGGAGCTGCCTGCCCTCTTCACTTGAGGTAGCCCTACCAGGACAGAAGAGACAGTCTTCTCAGTGAATATGGATCAGAACTTCTAAGGTCAATAAAAGAATCAAAACCAAAATTTAAGAACTTCATCAGTGCTTCTCTGTCTTCTAGAAGACTGCTTCACAAGGTAGGCTAAAGACATAGGGGAATGAAAATGCTTCATCTTTTTCTGACCGGTTACTATGTATTTACTGAAACACCCCACCTTACTTTACAACCTTGCTGTTCTAAGGACCCTGCTGGTCTGTCCAGGAATAGTGCTGCTATAATGTCAACAGTGCAGGACAAAACTCTGCTGGAGCAACGAGAAATGATATGTTATGGTGCTGTTGAGGCAGCAAGCGTAATGTTGCTTCGTCCTTGAGATTTCTCCAGAGGAGGAAAGCTCCCTGAACATTCTTCAGGGTTTAGGGGCAGATTTAGTGAAGGGCAGTAAGGGCATAGCACCCTTAGCACTTTGTGGACTGAGGAGTGGTTGTAATGCTGTATGAGTACTCATCGTTATTGTGTCTTCATTTTAGCTTTTTCAGCCCTGTGTTGCTGTTTTAGTTCTGACTTTTTAGCAAGATAGAATGCAAAGTGCAAGAATACTTCTCCGTTCCCTTACACACAGTTGGGCCTTCATTTTGCATTCTAAACTCTTGCTTTTTCTGACAACAGCAGTCTTGTTGCTGTTCGAGTCCCTGTTCAAGCCTTTGTATTTCTTCCTCTCTCCATTTGTGTTGCTAGCTGATGGGTGCAATTGAGGAAGTTGCCCAGTTCAAAACAGAGTGTGGTTTTTGCTTTGCCTACTTGACCTTAATTAGTGTTTCACTTGCTCCACTTGCTCAACTCTTGTTGTTGTGGTTTAACCCTGGTTGGCAACTCAGTACCACACAGCCACTCATTCACCCCTCCCTCCTCCAGTGGGATGGAGAGGAGAATCAGAAAGACGTAAAGCCTGAAGATCAAGGTAAGAGCAGTTTAATAATTAAAATAAGATATGATGTAATACTAAATATCAATATAATGATGAGAAGGGTAATAATAATAAAAAAAGAGATATAAACCAAACAAAAACCAGTTAACAACCAAGTGATGCCCAGCACAATTTCTCACCACCTGCTGACTGATGCCCAGCCCATCCCTGAGCAAGGATCAGTGGCTCTTTGTCAACTTCCCCCACTTTATATACGGGGCTTGACATTCTATGGTATGGAATATTCCTTTGGCTAGTTCAGGTCAGCTATCCTGGCTGTGCTTCCTCCCAGCTTCTTGTGCCCCTCCTCACTGGCAGAGCATGAGAGGCTGAAGTGTCCTTGATAGGATAAGCACTACTTAGCAACAATTAAAACATGTTATCAACATTGTTCTTGGACTAAGGCCAAAAAACAGAACTATACCAGCTGCTAGGAAGAAAATTAACTCTATCCCATCTGAAACCAGGACACTTGTGCATTTTCTCCTTATCCCCCAGATTTGGGAAGGATAAGTTTCTGTGACTTCTGGTAGGTGACAGTGTTTGTCAGGAGCAGCAGTCAGTGTCTTACATGCAGCCAAAGCTTCATCCTCACATGCAGTTTTGCAGAGGTCGAAGTCAGCAATTTTTGGTATTCTGGAAGGTACAATGCAGTGAAAGCACTTTACCTCTCTTAGAAATTGCTCTGCAGCTGAGTGCTTTCAGAGGTGAAAGGACTTACTCATCTCAGCTGACTGTGAACCCCTTAGCAATGAGTTCAGCTGGAAACAATACTTCCCTGTGAGGACTGTCTCATCCGCATTAGTAAGTGGTTCTCTGCCTCTCTTCCATCATGTCACTGTACATCCCTTGGTGCACAAGGCATGTGCCTCTGACCTCTAGCCATTGCAGCAACGGCAGTTGTGCCATAAGATATACCCAGCCTTAATGGAAAGCTTGACCTTATCACTCATTAGATCGCATGGGTTTTCACTAGCAGCTTTCATACAGGCAGGTTGGCTTTGGGCACCTTTCATGCTCATTTCAAATCTGTTTCATGTCAGTGAAGCAATTTTTGAGAAACAGTTTCCCAAAATTGTTTCTCAACAATGCACTCAATGGTGGTGTGACTGCTTTCAGGCCACAACAGTCTACTGTTAGTCTCCACTCTCAGACTTTCGCACTAGCCATCTGTGGCTATTAAAGGGTGAATGGCTCCTATTGATCACTCCTTGGCTCTCCAGTCTACGGATCAGCCTGTGGATGGGAATCAGGGAGTCTCGGTTGATGCAATACCACCACTGGTGCACTGTTGTGGTCACGATTGGCACTCGTTCTTCGACCTTCAGCAACCCCACAACAGAAGGATCCTCTGAGAGACCAGGCAAGGTTCACAGCTGCTGAATTTCCTCTGTCTCCAAAGCAGCAATACCAAAAGCCCATAGGAACCCTTTTGGGTCTTTGAAGTACCCTCTCCTGAGGTAATCTATGCCAAGGGTGCGTGGAGCATGTGGACCAGTCACATTGGGGTACTTTTGCCATTTCCTCCCAGTTAGGCTGATTTCAGTCTCCGGTGCAGTCAACTCTTGGGATCCTCTTGTCATTCCAGAAAAATAAGTGGGTTCTACCCCTTGACAGCTTGATGCCATCAGGGTACACTGTGCACCGGTATCTGCTAGAGCCTTATACTTCTGTGGGACTGATGTGCCAGGCCATCTGATCCACACAGTCCAGTAAATCCGATTGTCCCCTACCTCCACCTGGCTGGA
>JBCJKH010046318.1:54191-78042 GCA_039877255.1 Loriculus beryllinus | reverse complement strand
GGCAGTGTTCAAGGCCAGGTTGGACACAGGGGCTTGGAGCAACCTGCTCTAGTGGAAGGGGTCCCTGCCTGTGGCAGCGGATTGGAACTGGGTGAGCTTTAAGGTCCCTTCCAACCCGAACCGTTCTGTGGTTCTATGACAGTCATTATTATGACAGCAGAGTCTAGCCAGCACGGAACAAGCATTCTGCACATTGCCAGCACCACCTGAAGCTCATGCTTGAAAGCAGTGCCTTCTGTACAGGGCAAAGAAATTATGGGATGTTATTCTGTTCTTACATGTAGCCTAAGTACATTAGGCCACAACAACGTTATGTCGATTTGCAACATTTGCAGCTACTCCCAATTGTGTGGGCCATTATTTTGTCTGCAGTGTTACGGTGGCTTAGACTTTCTGGGCAACCTGACAGTTTATATCCTTCATTTGATCCTGGTTTTTGTATTGCTGTAAAGTCTAGGTCATGCTTCCTGGAGCAAAGGTGCAGACCCAAGGCAGAAAGCAATCAGAGGAGAAAATAGCATGAAGTGATAACTCAGTTTTCATGTGTATAATCTTCTTTCAGTACTGTTTGGGATAATGAAGGAGTTGATCTGCGTATACTGGAAGTAAAATAAATTTTAGTGATTCAGAAGTGCACTCTTGAAAAGTTCCTATTGAGGCCATTGCATCCTGCAGTTACTATAAGGATTTATATGTAAGATGATTTTCACACATGCAGGCTCTGTCTCTGAGTATCAAGCTACTGAATAGCAATGGCAGATGTTATGAGGTAGATAAACTACCAGTGTGGGACAAAGTAGCTCTTGCCAAGATGAATGTTGCATTGTACCTGAAATCCCAGGAATGAGAAGTGGTGTCCACTGATTAAAATTTATTTATATCATCTCTACAAAGCTGGATGTTTGGGTCTTGGCTTTGGTCCAGAAGCAGTTAAAATCCCTGATAATCTTTCCACTGATTTAATTGAGCTTGGACCCTGGCTCCAAGAGTAGAATTACAATGCCAAAGAGAAGGGGAGGCTTTTCTTTCTCAAGTGAGGATTACTTTATTTGGATGTGCTATGGAATATATTGCTAAGTGGCAAATGAATGAACCCCAGTTGGTATGAGCCAGCTCAAAATCACTACTGAACAACCTCTTCCTGGCAATCTGCAGTGCAGCTGACAAATATAGGTTCTTGTGACGATGATCATATATTGTCTTGTTCTGAGGGGCAGTAGGAAATCAGAAAGTGGCAAAAGAACATGAGATGTTTGTACTTAATTTGATTTTATATATACATATATATATGTATGTACATATATATATGTATATACATATACAGAGAAAGGCAGTCACATGCTTTTTTCTTTTGGATTTATTTAATAATATTATTTATGGGGGCTGAGTCCAGCAGGAGAACTAAATATATAAAGACCCAAAATCCAGTGTAGTCAATTTTTTTGTTGAAAACAAATAATTTTATTATGTTTAGTAACTTACATGCTAAATGTAGCTGATAAAATACTCTCCTGTCATTCCCTCCCCTTCCCCCCCCCCATCCAAATTTTAAGTCTGTGGTGATCAGACACACCTTCCTTACTGCTTCTGTATTTGGTAGCAATATTTAGAAAAGCTGGAGGAAGAGGAGCAATACTTTGATATTCAAATGCACAGAGTAAACTCTGTGCATCTACTCATACAAATAGTATGAGAAGAGGTGGCATACTCGATTTCACTGGATTTGCCATTATAGTTGGTTAGGGAAATAGAAAATTTTATGGTCAGAGCCCTTCAGAGTTCTGTGGCTAAAGAAGGACTTCTGTGTCTAAAGCATTCTCCCCAGCTGTATTAATTCATCTAGTAACAGATGCCATCCTTCCCTAATAACCTTTCATTCTCCATAATCCACAGTCTGCCATCCTTACAGCAAAGCTGTTGCTGTTCAAGACTGGATTTATTTTGAGACCTTTATGGCTGTTGTACAGCAACATACCTTGACATCAAGCTAACCCAGCAGAGCATAGGACTTGGGCATGCTCTCAGTTCTGATACTTCACCCAAATAAGTCTGAGAGCTGCAGGCACTGGTTGAAGATGGAAGCAGAATCAGCCTGCTGATAGGGGAGCTCTCTAGGAGTGGATGTTGAGGTTCAGTCATTCTTTCTTGCAGACCGTAGCTGATACCACATGCTAAGGTTCCTTTGGTAGTCCACAGCTACCATTTCTTCTGAGTGTGCTGTTAACTGCAGAGTGGATTGTAGTTTCTTAATGAATCACGTACATTTTCAGCTGGAGAATAGAAAATGTCACTGCAGTGGTTTAAACCAGAATCTGTTTATTTTTCCTGATCTAGATGCTTTCTAATGGGATATGAGATTTGTCATCTTCTGCGTTTTAGTTATTCACAAATAACTTCAATATTCTTCTCCCCCTTTTATTTTTCCTAAGTGTATTTAGCAGGTTTGAGAGACAAGGTTAACCTCAACAACGACTTACGCTATTGCAAAAAGGATTCAAGGACAATTGAGACAAAAGTAAAAACTTTATGAAAAGAAGTATTTTCACATCTACCCGCTGTCTGCTTAGAAATAATGTTCTGATGAATAGCAAAGGTGAAATAAGCCCAGGGATGGCAGAGCTTCAAGGAAAAACGCAAAGAACTAATGAAGGCTTCTAAAACTTCTTAGTCATCTCTCTGTCTGCAAATTGATTCTCCGATTCTCCTCATAGCTGCTTGAAGATGAGTGACTCAAGTGTAGGCTTTTGAGTTACGTTAAGTATAACTGGTGTAAATTACAGCAGCATGAGACCCACAGTGCTTTATATTGTGATGGCAGAGGCAAATCTTATCTAAAGATTCTTGGTTCTGTAGAGGATGAAACGTTCATTTTCCTGTCATCACTCAAGGCAATAGATAGTTTTATCTAATTTTATAATCTGTCTGAAGAGAAACTTTTGAGGCTATAAACATTATTTAAAGATGTGCTTTCTTGCATTTCTGAAACCATCATAAAGGTCTTTTCTTCAAGCAGGCATCTTTTCCTATAGGCCTGGTTTTGATCTTGCTTTATGACTGACGAGTTTTGTAGCTATTTTTAGTGACTTTTCATTTAAAGATCAAATAGGAAATAAAACATATTTAAAGATTAAATAAAACTGGGATACTAAAAGCAAAAAGCAGGCTTAAAACTACCAGCCCTCCCACTCTTCCCACTGATAAAGTGAAACAAATCTTTTGCGATTGCTGTCTTATCAAGTGCCACCAGAACATGTGCTGTGTTTGGTGTAGCGTAGGGTCCTGCTTAAGCAGTGGCTCTGAAGACCTGGGATATTCTTGCAGTGGGTGAGGTGGCTAGGTGTCATGGTTTAAGCCCAGCCAGTAACTTGGAACCGTTCAGCCATTCTCTTCCTCCCCCACCTCCTTTCTCCCTCTGCTCCCGTAGGGATGAGGAGGAGAATTGAAAGAATGTAACTCCCACAGGTTGAAATAAGGACAGCCCAGTAACTAAGGTATAACATAAATCACTACTGCTACCACAAATAATAAGAATGATAAAGGAAATAACAAGGGAAGAGAATACAACTGCTCACTGCCCGCCTACCGATACCCAGCCCAACCCAAGCCGTGATCCCAGCTGCTTGGCTTCTGTTGTTCATGAATGTCAGCACCATTGTCCCAGCATCAGAGCAACCAGGTGATGATGTGCTCCCCTGGTTGATGGGTTAAATCTCTTTGCATATTCTGTAGCTCGGTTGAGGTCCAGGGTCGAGAAGTCACCTCTTCTTCCTCTGATTCACGTACTAATAACTCCTGGTCAGATGCTTCCCTGGGTGGTGAGTATGTTGTTTCTTCATCTTGCTTCATCTTTCCTGCCTCTTTTTTTGCCTTTCCCCTTGCATGCAGGGGCAACCAGTATCGGCATGAATTGGTCCTCTGGTTTAGTTGCAGTGAATATCACTGTGGCCAGTGGCTGCAGTATCTGTTGTCAGGGTGTGGGTAGCTGCTATACTTATCACTGGGGTTGGTGTAGCTGCTGTGCTTGGAGCTCGAGTAGCTGCGCTGTCTGCTGCGGCCAGAGTTTGAGTAGCTGCTGTACTTGTTGCTGGGACTGGTGTAGCTGCTGTACTTGGACTTGGAGTAGCTGCATTATCTGTTGCTATCAGAGTCTGAGTAGATACTGTACTTGTTACTAGGGTTGGTGTAGCTGCTGTGCTTGGAGCTGGAGTAGCTGCATTGTCTGTTGCTTTGCCATCAGATCCAGGGGCATTTTTTTTCAAGGTGCTGGACAGTTTCGAATAAGGCTCTGTAAGCATAGGCCAAGCCCCAGCACATTGCCATGATTTGTCTGTCTCTGGTATGACAGGGATGACTGCACACCTCATGTAAGTGTTCTACTAACTTTTCTGGATTTTTGCACTTGTTCAGTGGTGAAGTTCCAAAGCACTCGAGGGGCCCACTGGCCTAGATACTTGCCCATACTATCCACATACCCTGCCACTCATGCCTGCCCAGCCTCGGGAAAAATCTCTTGGTCCTCCTATATCATCGTCTAACCCTAGACAAGACCCATACCTGACTCTGCTTAACTCTCGAGATCGGATGAAATGGTCATGGGTAAAGCACACTCTGCGTGCGTGCCAACATGGTGATCCCCATCACAATCAGCAAACAGGTCTCAAGGGTACCCAAAGGCTATTCAGAACCTTCAGAACTGTCAAATGATGAGGTAAACAGTCTGGTGGGCGGGCTTTGATGGTCTCCTTCACAGGTTGACAACCAGAGCAGGGGAAAAAAGGTGTGTAACTGCTAAACATTTCTATTATATACCTCCCAAAGTATAGAAGTGGTGACCACATTGGGAACATAAGCCAGATCAGTTTCATGATCAATGATTCTATTGTATTAAAACTCATTACTATAAAGTACAATGAAACAAAAACCTTAGCCCAAGGCCCCCAGCGGATAAACACTAACACAGCAAATACCAGCTGTTAGTAATGTAGGACATGCTGAAACCATGAGATCAAGAGCAACAACTTTGGGAGGTAAGAAATCAGCATTGTGATGAGCAACTATTAATCTGAAACAATGAATGCTTATCACACATACGATTAGACACACTGTGGTCGGGTCTGTCATCATCTCAACCCTTCATGACCCACTTTGGGCACCAAAAAGAACTGTTCTGGTTTAAACCCAGCCTGTAACTCAGAGCCAGACAGCCACTCTCTCACTCCCCTCCCAGCCCTTTCAGATGAGATTGGGCTTTTTCGGGGTTGTGTGGCCATAGGCAAAGGAAGAGAGAGTAGCTCTCCTGTTAGTATAGTATCCAAGCACTTGTGTGAAGCGCTAGGGAGTCACACATAACTGCATTCAGGCCAGGGAAGAGACTGCAGATACATTTACTTTTCTTTTAATGTCCTTTCTTGAAAGAAAAGCTGAATATATTCTTATTATATTCTTGTCAGCTAAATTTTTTTATGCCTAAGGACAACAATCCATTCTCATCTTTCTTCCTTCATGAGACTCACTGGCTTCCAGCCAGGTTTAGCCATAGGTTCGTGTACTTTAAAGATAGACACATGCTTAGGTTCTTTTTTTCTTGTACCAGAGAACTCAGTATTCTGTAGATCAACCATTTTGGTTTAGTACAGGTTTTAGTGATCTGCCAGGAAATGAGTTGCAATAGCCTGAAGGCTCTTGAGCAAAGTAACTCAAGTCTATTTGCACGGTAACCTTTAAAATGTTCAGATTCGCATGCGTGATAATTTGTTTGAGTAAAGATTTGGATATAAAAGTGGAATTAAACCTTTATGATGACCTTTAGAATAATTTGGACACGTTTTCATCTTGGCTTGCTCTTCAAAACCTATGCAGTTACTGATCTAATATGTGGGTAATGAAACATTATCTGAAACTGTTTAAATATCTGTAGTGAGGTATAAGTGTGTAAAGGCTCTTTTGTTAGTATTTGGATGCTATTTCTAGTTTGTTTTCAACCTAACTTATAAGCATGACAAGGTATGCAAGTGTTCATTCTCTTATTTTTAATTTTGCACTCCATTTAGAGTCTATCTTTGGCTGCATCCCTGATTGTGCATCCTCCAAGGGGGAGGATGATCTTGAGTTTTTTAGTATTGAAGAGGTTTACTCTGAATTAAAACCTACTAAACATGTATATTACGTGTGAAGTCCTGGAACTTCTTCTTTACACTTAGTTCTTACAGAGCTAACTCTGCTACTTTAAATGCCATCCTGTTTTGTATCCACATCATGTCTGTCACCAGTGATATTGAGGACCATTTGATGTTTGATTAAATCATATTAATACATCGGAACTGTACATGATGTTTCAGAAGTGGTAATTTAAGAGAAGGAGCATGAATACCCTGAATACCCTTTACAATGGAAAACCGTGTGATAGCTTCAGCTGTATGGCTTTTAACCAGACGTGGTGCAGGTTGGGCTCTCAGTGTTGTTGTTTTTTAACCTTGTAACACAGAAGAAGTCCCAGAATTTAGTTAACGAATATTCTGAGTTAGGGTAGTGTATAGTCAATGTGCAATTATAGATCAAGTTGAAATGTATGGGAGGTTCACCACCAGACCAGTCCTGGAGGAAGAAAACTTAGAGAATCACTTATGTTCTACTTAAAATCTGTTCTGAAAAATGTGATTATTACGAAGTACACCAGCAAATCTGAACCCATATAACCTGTAAGCCAAGAAGTGTGCAGTGTGATTTCATTTCATTTACACAAGGAGATTTCCATATGCAACATCATTAAAGTCTGAATAATGACCTTGTATTCTTTGTATAGCTGGAAAAACACATTGTGATAAAGAGATATGGACATTACTGCTTCTAAGTTGAGGAACAGAATTCATCAGGGGTGTATGTGTGTATCTTTGGCTGGCAACAAGGAGAAGGAAAAGAAAATAAAAGCTGCCCATCCAGTTTTTATTGAAAATGAAATAGTTTTCAATCAGCATTCCCGAAGTGTGGCAGTCCTTTCCAAAAGAACCCATTCAGCATCTCACTGTGACCCTGGAACTTCCCTGCTGGCCCTGTGTGTGACCAGAGTGTTTCTATTTACCATTCATGGACTTAATTAAAATCAGAGCTAAGCTGAATTTAACTCTGTCAATGTTCTTGAACATCTCTGAATAATTGAACCTATTTTACCCCAGAACAGAAACAGCATGCTTTGCAATCATATTTCTTGTTGAAAGATTCCTTTTGATGTTAGAATTCCAGATTTATGTAGTTAAAACCCCAGATAGGCAGCATTTGCGGTTCCTTGCACTTTCAAATCAAAATGCTGCTGTTGGGGTATCAGAAGTGCTCAGTGGCTTGTTAGTAAGAAAACCGTACCCCATCCCAAAACATCTACCTATGTCCATAGATGGCAATTTGCATGCATACGTCAGATGTCTCAAACTAATCTCAGGTAGTTTCTCATTTTAGACAGCAGAATTTCCTGATGAAAAATAGTATTTGTTAAATACTCTCCCAGTCGTATTATTTATTAAATCCATATTGAACGTGTCTGCCTACAGCATAAATTGATTTCAGCTCTACAGCACAACGAAGAGCTATTCTAAAGAATAAAAAAGGCAAAAGAAAGGAAGGGAAAAAAGTTACTTTTAATAAAAGAAGCCAGATGCTGACTTTGTATATTTTGGGGGAAAAAAACCCAGGTAAACTCAAAGCTTTTCATTGAGTCCCTATAGTGAAATTATATCTAGCGTTTCGATCTAATGCAGTTCTTAATGCAGTAACATCTTTTGGCTCAAGAGGCTCCTTACTCTTTCCAGACCAATAAATCTCTGTGAGGCTGCTGCATGAGGTTGGTTTTAGTGCTTTTGGCAGCAAGGGTAACTCATGATGCTTATAGATGATTTCTTTGTGGGGGTTTATTTTAGCACGTTCTGATAAATTCTGCTCATTCAGTACAGGTTCTAATAAAAGAAAGGAATGTCTTTTTTGTTTTTAGGAATTGTGAAGTGTATTTTTAAAGAAAACAATCTTAACTTTTTAGGGCCCAGTGAAGAACTAGAATGTAAGTCAAGCAGTAAGGTAATTATTACAGTACTATTAAGTTACAGAGCTTTAAATATCAATATGAAAAGTGGCTGTTAAGGCCTTGATTTCAATCTGTCAGCAGAGACCTTGTGTTGGACCCGTAGGCTCTGACTCTACAAGCACAGTGCTATTGAGGGCAAAGTTAAGAACACACATGTCAGATCATCAGGAGCGAGATCTTAGCAACATGTTTCTTCCTGTTGTTGTCGACTGAATTCCCAATTTTCAGTTAAAACATGTTCTATAAACTGGATGAAGTTACTGGTTGGCAGTGTTTCAGCTTTCACACCCCTTTTCTGAAGGACATCTTGAAATAAATGTGAGTTAAGGTCACCTAAGGAATGCTTGGAAAGAAATCCACTCTGAAGTGCTCAGTAGAATGAATTTTTAGAGTTTTACCTCTTCCAGGTTTTCTGTGCACCGTGCCAATAACATGCATCCTGGGTTTAGGTCTTCCAGCTCAAACTCTGTGGCGGTGAAAAATGCAGCTTTACAGCAGCAGAGTTCTTTGCTATCTGTTTTCAATTGGGTATGTGAAGGCTAGAGAGTGCCAGGGGTGGATGAGAATCACATGGAAGACTCCAGATTTATTGTGTTTCCAAGTGGCCATTCACAGCAACATAGTGGGTTAGTGACTTCTGGGACAGGGGAAGGATTGAAGAAAAAAAGAAGAAATGCAAGATCTCCCTGGTGATATTTAGATAAAATAAGTGAAATTATATTTCTGAAGGTAAATGGCAGTAGATGAGAGCCTTTAAATGCAGCAAAAAGTTATTGGGTAAATAGGGGCTTGGACTCTGAGAACTGAGAGCATTATAGTTTGTGGAAGATGGGAAAGAGATTGCGGATGTACAGGGTTGTGGAGGAAGAAACCCACCAAAGCTGGAAGGATTCAATATGTGTGTTAATGACATCTCTGAGGAGGAAGCCTGCAGTAATCCCATTCTACTCGTGCAAGAACTTCTTATTCAGGAGTCAGAGCTTCCTGACAAGGAGGCTGAGATTTTAGAAGGAAGGTTTTGACTTCTGATGCACGGTGTTTTGATGTAAGCCTAAGAGATTTAGGCTGTTGTCATAGGAGCAGTTTAATTAGTGCTCTCGTAGCTGATAGAGTTTTCAAACCAGAGAATACTCTATCTTGAAACCAAGTGAGGTAATTTGAGTTCATCCTGAAAGGATTAGTCTTGACAGTCAAACTTCAGGTATTTTTTAAGCGTAGAAAAAGCAGCCTGTTGTAATGGTTTATTATTGCTATAGAACAAAAAGTGAAGTCAAAGTCATGTAGCTTTATTTACACTTTTGTCCTTGTTTTGAATGTGGCATTTCATGTTTCCCAATCTTTTTGTTATTTATCAGTGGTTTATTCTGAAAGTTGACTGGCTTGTTTTCAGTGACTGTACTTGAAAAGTAAGGGTAAGCAAACTTTTTTGGTCAACTGTCTTCCTATGTGAATGCTCAGCAGTGACCAAACCAGCAAGCAATAAGGAGCAGCGTTTCTGGACAAGGTTCCTTGGGTGGCCCAAGATGCCATTTTAGAGTCAGGATTTGGTCATATCCTTGGAGAAGATGACACCAGTCTTCTCATCTTCCCTGCTGCTTGTCTGAGTTTGAACCTATAGTGACAGACCATTCCTTCCCTGTGCTGCTATAACAACTTTGCTTGCCATCCACCTCTTAGGACCACCATTGATATATACATCCTGGATCTTGCTTTTTAGCTTTACTTTTAAGAGGGCTCAGTGCTTGCTATGCAGCAGGAAATTGAGTGCTTTTATTGATCTGATTTCATGACCTTAAACCAAAGGGTAATTGATATTGGAAAGCGGTGATTTTAAATTCTGTTGTATATAACAGTTATTTCGTAATAATAAATGCTGCAACCTAGCAGCGAGGCCACAAGCTTAATATGATTCAGACAAGGATTGCATGTATTCTGTTTATCTTGCAGAGCATGATTTATAATGGACAGTACTTTATTAAAGAGAGTTCATTTTTCAGCATATATTTTCTCTTTCTCCCCTGTAAAGCTGCTCAAATGCATGCAGTGGTTCTAAATGGGCCAGCACTCCACTGCATCGTGACCATCCTCCCAACCTCCCATGTTTCTGTTTTAATAGCCTGTAAGAATTGAACTGTTCTTCACTTTACACATCATTTACTTCATGCAGTGAATCGCTCAAAGCAACAAAACTGAAAAGTAATGAGCCATCCAGATGATTTTCACTCAATAAGACTTCAGTGCTGTGTTGCTTGGTTTCCTGTGATAGCAAGCTGAGTGCTTTTCTGATCCGGACAATAATCTTGAAACAGGCCATTAAAATAAGATGTAAAAATCTTCAAGTACACATATAGATGCTAAAGCAATGTGTTACCCTTCTCCACACCTCAGAAAATGTGGCTGGCTTGCTTAAAGGCAAGGAGAGAACTCTGTCAGCAGCCTTTTGCTGACAAGTTTTGTGTCTGATCCATAGGAGAGGGGATGGAATCTAGGTGCAGTCACACCAAATACTAGCAGTGTCTGCGTTGGTGTTCCTTCTGTAATTCCAGAATGATAACCAAAGTCAAGGCACCAAAAGTGGGGTGACGGCAAAAAGACTGATTAGTACCTAGTACTAGGGAGGTGAGGACATAAAGGAACAGATGTCATTGCATTAACATGGATGTATACCTGTGTAGTTTGACTCAAGTGTTCTTGGTCCTTTTTCTTCTCCGTGGACTAAAATGCATTCCTCTCTGTTAAGAAACAGCACATGAAGGAATCCAGCAACAGGTATCACAGTCCTGCACACAGCAGGTGTATAATGCATGAAGTAAGCTTATGTCAAAAAAAGTGACTTTGACTTAAATGCTGAAATGAATACTAACAGCTGGCTTAAAGGAACCTGACTGAAACAGTGCAGGCTCTTGGGCTGTAATAATAACACTTCACTTACCATATGGCTCTCAAAAGGTTGCACTGCGGTAGGAGACATTACAGGAGCTCCCAGCTAGAGATCATAACATATTGTAAATGTGTTTATGAGCCCAGTATGAATTACCCTTATGGAAGCGGGGCATGAATGCAGATATGAAATGAGGGTACTGGTCATCAAAGGACCACATAGAATTGGGACAGCTGTACATCTGCATCAGTGTGGAGAGACAAGCACTGATCCCTGGGAAACTTAAGCCAGAGGCTGTTTGCAGCTGTACAGTGATTCAGCGACAGTTTGTCTTTTGTCCCTCCTCCGTGCTGGCCACTGTCACATTATCAGGATCCTCACGTTCCCCCTCCTTAAATTAACTGGCTTAAAATTTTAAGGACGTATTTCCACGGGGAATCATTGAGGAACTAGGACGGCAGGCAGACATTATCAATGAGACCAAAGAATTGCTTCTGACAGGAAGTTGTGGCATGCCCTTTTCTTTTTCTTACATATTTTTCTTAAGAATATTTGATGTTTTAGTCAAAACCATCTTTGAGAATTACTAGAAACTTTGGCTACAACTAGGAATTATGATTAAAGTATATCCTATTGAAATGAATCCCAACTTCTGTAATACAGAGGCAGCTTTACAGGAAGCATGTCTGTAGATAACCTTGAATTTAACCTCTAGGTTACATCATGGTCTGTGTGGAGTGACACTCAGGTAAGATATCTAAATAATCCACTGTGGCATAGATTTGTACTTATGTTGAACTGTATGCATCAATTTTGTGTTAAAACTGTCCACAAGTGTCTGTCATGCATGTAGAAACGGCATGGGCTAAAAGTAGTGTAGAAATATTGCCAAGGCCCTGAAACCCCAACATAATCCAGAATGTGCTTAATTCAAAGTGTATTTGCACTGGTTTCCAAGAGAGCATTTGCGTTCTTAAAATTAACTATAAACTTAAGGAATTTGACTCAAGTTAAAGCTAAAATGAAGATAAATTGGTCAGTCCTGGTACAGTTCATTGGTCTGGGAACTTGGTCTCTTTCTCCTTTAAATGAGGCATTGCAAGTTGTAAATGCAGCTTACTTGTGAGAGACTTAAGTGGTTACAGTAGCTGAATAGAATATGGTTGTATACATATGGGTTTGATAAATGGGCATAAATAAACAAGCATTTATTCCAAAGTATCTGTTCTCTATAATATTTTCCTGTGAGGCTTAGACCATAATATTACTTAAGTTCAAACATTCAAGGGATTCCCAGAAAAACAAACATTACTTCCTCTTCCAAATCTTCTCACAATGTTGTTTTCCAGAACTATGTTTTGTTCCAACACAGCAGATCTTTAAGAAAATGATCTGAAGTGTCATTCTTTACTAGTGAGACTTTGCAAACAGCGAGGCCCATCTATAGATGTTGTCTTAAGCCATTTAATCGAGTACAAATCAACAAACCAGTGAATGTGTCAAGTATCCAGGATTTTTGATTAAAAATCAGCCTTTCAGAAAGACTTCTGTAGGGAGATTACATGCTTTTAATAGTATATAAGAGAATATCAGATAACAGGAGGCCTGAAAATTGAGTATGTTTGATTTCAAGCTGTTGTTTCCTTTCTACATTAAGCCAGAAGTGCCTGCAGAGTGGTTCTTTGCTTCATGTAACCAGGCTGCTGGTTCTTGTTACCATGTTGTCTCCTCCATTGTGTAGAATTAATTACTTGCCTTTAATTAGAGGTTCTGACACTTCAGATGCTGATTGTTTTTGGTGGGTTGGTTGATTTCTTTGTAAGACCAGGTTGGATGGAGCTTTGAGCAACCTGGTCTAGTGGAAGGTGTCTGGGCCCATAGCAGGGCGTTGGAACTACATGAACTTCAAGGTCGTTTTGAACCCAAACCATTCTATGATGCTATAATGGTGCTTGCACAAGTGTTTGTGTACCTGTGTACAAGTATTGTGAACCTGTTCCCTATTATTATCAAACTGGAAAACAAGCAGTTTGCTTTAAGCCACATAAGGACTTTGATAGCGCTTGTTGTGCAGTTTTGCAGCAGCTGTGGCCTTGGCCTTCTCACAGGGAAAGAAAGCAATATCTAGATGATCTTTAAGGTCTTTTCCAATCTTAACTATTCTATGTTCATGAAGCCCTGCTGCAGTGAGTCCCTGCCCGGGAGCTTACTTTACTCCAGGCACGTACGTATCATCAATGCACAGTCAAAAGACTGAGGTACAGTGGCTGATGTATCTTGAATTCACACTATAGCATGCTGTGTGCTAACTTTTGTGCACAGACAAAGCTTTAAACTGCTGAGTTAAAACAGTTTAAACTTCATTCTCTAATTGGTTTTAGAACATTTAGTTGAGTTCCAAATTTGACCTACATGAGTTTTTTGAAGAAGATTTGCGCTCATAAAATTTTTGTGTCTCTAATAAAGTAGAAGCCAGTAGTCTCATTAGCATTATTGCAGGATAACCATAAGGCAGATTGTCATGCATAGATGACATCCAACAGCCTGTGCTTAATTTGGTGCCAGCCTTCTTTTCTGAAATGCTCAACAGAGAATCACAGAACTATAGAATGGTTTGGGCTGAAAAGGACCTTAAGATCATGTAGTTCCAACCCCCTGCCATGGGTGGGGATGCCTTGCCCTAGAGCATGTTGCCTAAGGCTCTGTTCAGCCTGGTGTTGAATACTGTCAGGGATGAAGCATTCACTACTTCTCTGGGCAACTTGTGCCAGCACCTTACCACCCTCACAGTAAAGAAATTTTTCCTTACATGTAACCTGAACTTCCCCTGTTTTATTTTGAACCCATCACCCCTTGGCCTCTTGCTACAGTCCCTGATAAAGTGTCCTTCTCATGCAAGCTTTGTAGGCCCCTTTCAGATATCGGAAGGCTGCTATGAGATCAAGAAAGGCAGGATGGCAAAGTCTAGATGGTACCAGGCCTGCTGGCAGCTGATAGGGTATCCCTGTCTTAAAGGGGGTAAAGGATCCTAGCTCAGGAACTAGCAGGGCTCAGAGAGAGGGCTTTAAGCTAAGTTTGAAGGGGAAAGAAATAATACTAGGCTCACTAGAAATGAGCCAGTGGGTAGCATGCTGCTGTTTGAGGCCAGATCCCCAGGTCAACTTAAATGCAATTATGCCAATGCCCACAGTATGGGCAACATACAGGAGGAGATGGAAGCCCTTGTGCACCGGGAAAATTATGATATAATCACCATCACAGGAACGTGGTGGAATGATTCACATGATTGGAGTGCTGCCGAGGATAGCTACAGGCTCTTCAGAGTGGGTAGGCAATGAAAAATAGGTGGTGGGATTGCGTTGTATGTCAGGGAGCGTATTAACTGCCTTGAACTCAGTGTTGTGAGTGAGGAGGTTGAATGTTTGTAGATGAATATAAGGGGGGAGGCCATCCAAGCAGATATCCTGGTAGGAGTCTGTCGTAGACCACCCAGCCAGGATAAAGGTACAGATGAAGTGTTCTTCAAACAACTGTGAGAAGCTTCACAATTGCTTGCCTTTGTTCTTGTGCGGGACTTCAACCTACCAGGTTTCTGCTGAAAAGTACAATACAGCAGAGAGGAAACAGTCCAGGAGGTTCTTGTAGGGTGTGAAAGATAACTTCCTTACCCAGCTGGTGGGTGAGCCATAATTGAAGAAGAAATACTTAGTGACCTCCTGCTCCACTTAAACGTACACAAGTCTATGGGGCTGGATGAATTGCACCCAAGAGTGCTGAAGGAGCTGGCAGAGGAGCTTCCTAAGCCACTCTTCATCATCTATGAGCAGTCCTGGTTGGCCAGCAGGATATGTCTCTCTACAAAAAGGGCAAGAAGGAAAACCCTGGGAACTACAGACCTGTCAGCCTAACCTCATTGGCAGAGAAAATCATGGAACAGGTGACCCTAAGTGAGGTCATAAAGCATGTGGGAGAAAAGGGAGGGCTCAAGCCCAGTCAGCATCAGTTCATGAAGGGCAGATCCTGCTTGATGAACCTGAACTCTTTTGACGATAAAGTTACTGAGGAAAAGGCTGTGGACTTTGTGTATTTGGACTTCAGTAGAGCATCTGACACTCTTTCCCACAGTGTTTGCCTAGAGACACTGCCTGGCAATGGCCTGGGTATGTGGATTCTTCCCTGGTTGGAAACACCAAGTTGGGTGGGAGTGTTGATCTGCTGGAGGGTAGGAGGGTTATGCAGAGGGATTTGGACAGGCTGGATCAATAGGCTGTGGCCAATGGTATGAGGTCAACAAGGTAAAGTGTTGGGTCCTGCATTTGGGTCACAAAAACCCCCTGCAATGCTCTAGCCTTGGGGAAGAGCGGCTGGAAAGCTGCTTAAGGAAAAGGACCTGAGGTCGCTTATTGATGGCTGCTGGACATGAGCAGCTTGTACCTAGACAGCCAAGAAGGCCAAGAACTCCTGGCCTGTATCAGCAATAGTGTGGCCATGTAGATGAGGCCCTCAGTAACATGGTTTAGTGGTAGACTTGTCAGTGCTGGGGTAATGGTTGGACTTGATGATCTTGAAGGTCTTTTCCAGCCTAGCTGATTCTGTGATCCTATGATTCTGGGATACACCAAGAAGTCTGATAAGATTTGCAGTGTCTATAGGAATTTCCTAAACCTTTACAATGCTTTTGGAAATTTCTCTTAGATGTGAAAGCTTATCTTAAAAATGCATTTTCATTTCAGTAGTGACAGTCTAGTCTAAAAATATGTTCAGTGACATTTTCCCCAGCTCTTAGAAACTGCATTTTTTTTAATCCTGCTGGTATCAGTAAAGTAATTATTTTAAAGGCACAAGATTTTATGCCATTTTAATGCCTACAATTTTATCCCAGTAAATGCCTATTCTTAGGAAGCATTCAAACTTCTATCAGTGGAGATGAACAAATTACATGCTTTATAATGTTTTTAGGATCAAGGTCTCATTTCTAAATATCATCAGCTTTTATTATCCTAGGTGGTAAGGAATAAGATTATAACCCAGATAGAACCTATTATTCAAAACACATGTTATTCAGTTTGTGAGAACATCCACTGAGAATGCAATGGAGAGAGGAAAGGTCATTGACACTGTTGCCTGTGGTTCAGAGATCTCTCAGCTTGTACTGACCTGCTAGAGCAAGTCTGGCAGCGCGGCAACAAAATAAATGCAGCTGTATTGCTTCCAGACATGAGCTGTCTCCTGCAGAGTTAACTTAGGTGTCGTTGTACTCATGGCATGATGAAGCTGCAACCTTGAAAAGCTTCCAAAGGATGATTGGAGGCCAATTTTTTTCCCATTTGGAAGCTTAAAAGCTTTATGGGAGTACCTCATCATCATCAGCAGGATGAAATATAGGCTAGTTCCTTAGTGGTTAATCTTGATTTGCCAGACCATCAATTTTCTAATTAGCTTTTTGCAAAACTTCAAAATAATTTAGAGCATTAATTTAAAATTATGTAAGTATCAGTTGATTGAATTCTGCATTTTAAGTTATTTGATAGAGGGTATCCCTGCCTGTGGCGGGGGTTGGAACTGCCTGAGCTTTAAGATCCCTTCCAATCCAAACCATTCTATGCTTCTATGAAGTATCCTGTCAAGGCTGAGGATACAGTTGCTTGAACTGCAGCATTTGGTTTGCAAAGCATGTTGATTCACATAGAGCACGTTCTCCTTTCCAGCTAGTCTGCAACGCTGGGAGAGCATCCACATGGGTAGTGTTGAATGGAAACCCACAGAGGCCATGTAGAGGAGGTGCGGAATGTAGCTTCTGAAGTGTAGCATCAGCTGTAGTCATCTGTACATACTGTTATGCAAAACCATCATTGTTTCTTTCATCAAGATGATCTCATGACTTTTAAATGCCTTTCTTTGGACAGAATAGCTGAATTCTTCCAACTTTATGGCCTTGCGGAGAAGAGTTTAGTTTGTTTTAGGCTTCGCTTCTTGCAGTAGATGCCTGCCAAGGATATGTTGTGTGTGCATAGATGAAATATAGTGCTGTCTGCCTTATTACCCCCTAGTAAGAAAATGTGCTCTGGTTTTGGTGATTGTAATTGTTGTCCTTTGTTTCTGTCCTTCTCTCTCACTTTCTGCTTCCTTAGCTCTGTCAGTCTCCTTCATTGTTTTCTCTGCCATTTCTGTTCTTGTAACAGCTCCAAGTCTCAGCCTACACAGCATCATCTACAGACCTGTGTGTTAAAAAAAGGTGGTTATGTTAATGGCATAGGCTTCAGCACTGTTGCTGCAGACTATGGAAAGGAGCATGATGAAATTCACACCTTTAAATCTCTGTGTGTATAAATTTGTTGGTGGTGTGTTCTTCATAGCATTTGCAAGGTTGTTGTTCATTGTTACGAAGGCCGGCAATTAGTTAGGAAAGGTTAGATATTAAAAAATTAGGATGATTGCGCACAAGCCATATGCATAGGAAGCTTATGAATCTAAAGGTTATAGAGTTAAGCAGACACAGATTTTGATGAATTGTCTAAGGTCAGTCAACTGAGATCATTGTGGAAAGATTGTATTTAATCCATGAATGTCTCATTATTTGTTTCTGTTAAAGATGCTATTTGGGGTTAACTCCTTGCTGCCCTCAACTTACTTGGCTTACCATGTGAACTTCGTACATCCTTTGAGCCTCCTTTCAGATACCTGTCAGCAGAGCTTCATGTCCTGGAAGCATCCCTGGTTAAAAAATGAACAGCATTTCATGATACTGGTTTTCAGTTTGGCCAGAATAGATACTTGTTTTCTGCCATACCACTTAATGACACTGCAAAGCAATGTGGCTAGTATCATGCTGTCAGAAGTGATAATGTGAACAGTGTTGTAGTGAGGAGCCTGAAATGAGCAGTGTGTCACAAGTGGAAGGATCACGTAGCTGCTCGTGGGCATGAGATCACTGTATGACATGGGTATGTAGCCTACAACGATCTTCTTTCAAACAGGCCATCTGCTGTACTTCTTAAGTTGTGGATTCTGGCAACGTCCTAACATCTGGGGGGTGAGGGGGAATAATTCAAACCTAAGACACAGTGCATAGTGAGGGAAACTGTGTTGAATTTAGTAATCAGTTTTCTGCATTCAGCGTTGAGGTGTGCAAATAAGCGCTGCAGTCTGAGTCATGTCCAGAGGTGTCTGAACTTAAAGGAGAGGAGGTGGTAGGAAAGGGAACTAGTGGAATGTATGTCCCCACAAATAGTTGTCATGTACCAGCCTAATGGAGCTTCTGGCCAAAAGCCAGCCCCTCAGCTGGTACAGATCAGCCTTGCACCGTGGAAACCAATGCTGCCATGCAGCTTTGCTACCACTGCAAACCTGTGCCCAAACTCTAAAGGTACATTCAGATTTTCTCTTGTTTAATTATAGAGACAAGATTATGATGCATAGCAAAGTGTCATCTTTGTCCAAGATGCAGCTGAATTAATTGTGCATTGTCAATGTAGTCATTTTAATTAGAATGGATTTGTTTATATTGTACTTTAGAAACAGTGCAACTGAAAAACGTTTTTAAACTGGGCAAGCTTCCAGTATGTTTTATTTAACTGCCTCATCTTTCAAAATCTCCCCTTTTTCATTTGCAAAACTACTATTTTTCTGTCTTGAAAACTTTTATTTATAACCTGCCTCGAGTGTGTGTTAAATTGGAGTCTTTATTACTATTTAAGTTGATCTTTCAGTGTAAACCCTTAGGGAATCCAAGTTGCATTTTAACCCCTTTTCAGGGCTATCGACGTACAGTTTTCTTGACACTTGTAAATGAAACATTTTTATTAAGTAACTTATAAGAAAAGTTCTAGAACCCTCTAGGTCATTTGTTAAAAGATTTGCTGCTTGTTGTTGATGGGAAAGAATGATACAATGCTGAGAGGCTGGAGGAGGAAACTAGAAGTTTATTTTTTAGGTGGATCTGTTGGCAATGGGTCATGCTGAGGTCTAAGATGTATTTGAAATGACTTTGTGAAGCGCTCTGGTCATGGTGAGATTTTAAATGTAATAAAAGCTTTTTTCAGTATATCTCCCCATTAAGGAGTATATCATGTGTAATAGAGACAGGTAAGCTATGTTAACACAGTACTAAGATTGCACATTTAAAATCTGGTTAACTTAAGAAATGCCAAGACTAATGGATTCCCAGAAGAACTTGAATTCGTCAGGATTTCACATCTGTGCTGCGTAGTATAAGGTTTACAACATGTCATGGTTTAAGCCCAGCTAGCAGCTTAATACCACACTGTCTCTTGCTCACTCTCTGCCCTGTGATGGAGGGGAATTGGAAATTAGAAAAAAGGTAAAATCTGTTGGCTGAGATAAGAACAGTTTAATAATTGAAATAAAGCACAAAAATATTGAGGATTATGGAAAGGGGGATAACAAAAAGGTAGAGACAGGAATAAAACTCAAGAAACCAAAGTAATGCACAGTACAGTTGCTCAC
This sequence comes from Loriculus beryllinus, assembly GCA_039877255.1. Taxonomy (NCBI): domain Eukaryota; kingdom Metazoa; phylum Chordata; class Aves; order Psittaciformes; family Psittacidae; genus Loriculus; species Loriculus beryllinus. Next base: position 58,627 of record JBCJKH010046318.1, on the reverse strand, counting down.
CACGCACTGACTGACACCCAGCCCAAGCAGTGGTCTGTGGCTCCCAGTCAATTCTCCCATAGCCTGTTCCCCCGGTTTCTGTAGTGGGCATGATGAGCTGTGGTATGGAATATCCCTTTGGTTAGTTTGGTTAATTATAGAGACAAGGTTATGATGCATGGAAAAGTGTCATCTTTTCTCTGCTCCCTCCTGACCTGAGTGGCAGAGCATGAGAGACTGAAGAGACCTTGATCAGGGTAAGTGCTGCTGAGCAGCAACTGAAACACTGGTGTATTATCAGCATTGTTCCCAGACTAAAATCAAAACAAAGCACTACACTGCAACTAGAGAGAAAAATAACTCCATCTCAGCTGAAACCAGGACACAGTATGAACATATTATGCTCTGCCTCGGATCTTTACATACCTGTTGCTTACCCAGAGCTAGATGGATCTACATAGCATTAAGAGTAGTCTCAATGCTACCGGATATGCTTCTTGGGCCTAATCAAATTATTTAGGTACCTATTTTTTGTATTGGTGAAAGTTTAAGCCTTCAGGACTCAGTTTGGACAAGTCTGCCAGATACACTGTGAGGAAGTGGATTATTAGCCTAAAATAATGAGCAAAAGAAGTGAACCCTCCTTTATAGTACAAGTTAAGGTGTAAGTGACTTTATCAAGATAACAGTCCTAAAGTGTGTAGGCTTATATAGTCTAGCTCAAAGGAGTGGTGGGGGTTCTCACCAGCTCCGATAGCTGGAAGGCATTGCTCCAGTGGGATACTTGCTGTGGGCTGGCTGAGTGGCTGCTTCACCCAGTGCTCGTTAATTTGGGGATGAACTACATGCCGAGGGGACTGTGGAGCCCTTGAGCTTAGCTACACAATTGCGGTTGGCCTTCCAGGTTACAGCTCTGGGAATTTAGGATAGCCAACCTTCCTTTAGCGATGCTACAAAAAAAGATAGCCAAGCTGTTCTTCTAATGGCATCTGCCTCACGTGGTAGTTTACTGGGGATGAGATTGTGTGAAAGGTGAGATCTATATAGTATTAGTTATTAAATGTGGAGCACTTTTGAAAGGGCCCAAGAGAATTAAGTATCTGGTTCTGTCAGTCAGCTTCTAAATAATCCCAAAGAAAAAGACTGGACATATCTCTTTACTGAAGTTCTAATGAAGTTTTTAAATTCAATTGCAAAATAGCATGTGTTAAAGAGGTTTGCAGTCTCCTTCTGCTCACTCTCGCTTTACACACAGCAAGGTCTTCAAATGTTGTTCTAATCAATGCAGGTAGTTTGATAGCAGTAAATAAAACTGTCATATCTGTGAATTTCAGTCACTAATGCCCACTGTATTCCTTTGGTTATGGTGCCACAGTGGACATTAAAGGAGCAGACAAGTCAATGCAGGTAGCATGACATTCTCTTTTCAAGTGCACTCAGCAGTGTCACCTTTGTAAACTATTTTCATTTCCATCTCCAGTTTAATTTTCCAAGGGGAAAAATTCCATTTCCTTCTCACCAGACTCATTGTGTGAATGTGACATACCTTTACCCAGCATTGCTATGACAAAGAGAACATAGGATGTGGACCTGGCTGAAGGACTGTTGCTGAGGAGGCACCTGCAGTGTATGTGGCTTGTTTTGGGTTGTGTTTTTCCCCCCCGTACTAATGAATGGGTCAACTACAGATGGGAGGGAGGTCCTATTCTTCTATTCCACCTTTTTGGAGGGTTAAAGACCCCCTGGAATTGGATACACCATATGGTCTTATTAATTTACCCAGTAAATACAAGTAGGTAATATGTGGATGACTACTTTACAGTTTCAAAAATCTGTAGGTGGGAGATATGAATCACTGTATTTGAATCCCACTTTCTCAGTTGTTTTGATGCAAAATTAAAGCATTTACAGGTCCCTGTAACACCAGAATCATTTTTGTTTCCCATGGTGAAGTTTAAACACTCTTCAGTGGAGGACCAAAGGGGAAATGAGTGTTCTCTGCCGAAGAATTCTCTTCCATGAAACCCTTGGAAAGCCTTTTCTTAAAGTAATTCAATATGGATTGTAAACGAATTTATATATTTTTTTTGAATAGGAGACTACTCAAAACAAATACAGTGGTGTAGAACACTATATGCATCCAATTGGATTAGTCCAGTTAATTTAATAGTGATTAGAAAAGATTATACATTTGTTTGGAACCTTTCATAGATTAACCTGGCTGGTTGAGGTTGATCAAATTAGACATTGTTCTTCTAATTGCTCTTGGAGTTACACAACAGATGTCCAATATTCACTGTAATTAAAACAAAGCCCTTTATTTACCCTGTTAAAACACAGCAACTGAGCTTCATCTTCAAGAGAAATGCATGAAAACCATAGAAGGCATGCAATTTGTATAGATTAATGAAGTCTTCATGTTCCTTCATTAGAATTAAAATACCTTTCTGGGAGATGCTTCACTATTATTTTCTTTCCTTACTTTTTCTTTCAAGGGTGCTTAGAAAGTACTTTAGCTCCCTAATTTTTCTTAGGCTAGCTCTCTAGTGTGAAAAACACACCAGTTAATAAAATATTTAAAGTGCTCACAATTCTCTGTACTTCAGAGCATTTTCTCTGGTCTTTTGAGTGATAAAAGTTACTTCTTAACCAGTGAAAATATTTGGTTTCTTTCAAACCCAAAGTACTTTTTCAGAATACATTTCTGCATGCTTAAAACAAATTAATTAGAACAACTGCTTGGCTATCTTCCTTGGTAGCATCACTAAAGTAGGATCAACTATCCTAAACTCCCAAGGCTGTAATTCAGAAATCCAATTGCAATTTAGCCACTAAATGACAAGGGGAAGAGTATCTGATATGAATGTCTGTGGGACTACCAGAAGAATCAAAGGTATTGTTTTACCTGTGGCTATTACCGTCACTCACTGGGAAGTGATTTCATGATACACATTAGTCCAAATAATGGTAATAAAGTCTGTATTTAGATTTCCTATTCAGCAGTAAATAAGTACTAGTAGTACCAAGGCCAGATTGGACAGGGCTTGCAGCAACCTGCTCTAGTGGAAAGTTGTCGCTGCTTGTGGCAGGGGGTTGGAATTTGATGAGCTTTAAGGTCCCTTCCAACCCAAACTATCCTGTGATTCTCTGATTCTGTGAGTATAGACAGCTGTCCTTCACTGGGAACATAACAGTGGGCAAATACCACCCTTCTGTTTGGAAAGCACTTGTGGTATTTGGATGGTAGGCTTCATGCAGAAGAAAAAGTTATTTCCAGGAATAAGAAAGTGTAGGAGGAGTGACAAATTGCATTACGTTGTTTTGTCAAAATATTTTTTCAGCAAACGGTGGCATTTAAATCAAAATGTAAAAGTGGTGTTTTCTGCGTAAGATATTAATAAACAGAAGCTTTTGAAAGCCAAAGTAACTTCTATTGAAAGCTTATGAAGTATTTTGAACTTTAATTTTCTTTGAGGAGGCAGAACATGTCAGTGAGAAATTAAAACAAGCAACACCCCACACCAACCACTCAGTTTTCTGAGGAGAAAAAGATGAACCAGTGTTTTAAAACTGGCTCAGTTTAACTTGGAGAGAGGGAGAAGTACCTGAAGCCTTGTCAGCTCCATCAGCTAAGGTAAAGCACAGGATTTGTGTAGTGACTTTTCTTTGATTTCAGTTTCTCATTCTTTGCTTTCCTTCCTACATGCATCTCTAGTGCTGAGGAGGAAATGAGATCCTGAAATTGAAGTAATAACTGAACAACACTGTACATTTGTACAGGAGAGACTATGTGACCATAGGGAAAAGAACCTCAACTGAAACAATTCTGTTACTCAATTTTCCTGCAATAGCTATGATGGATCTTTCATTTTCCACTGTTTTTTTTTTTACTCTTTGTTATTCTTTTGTGGCAGCAGGTTAATTGCTAGCCTGTCAGTGGGAAAGTATCTCACCTGTCAGGAAGCTGGTGGGAGAAGAATAAGGCTGAAGCAAAAATAGGAAAGCTCAGCGTACCGTTTCATATCTATACAGGAGCTGATTCCAGGGAAATTACACCAGGTTTGCAAGCGCTTTAAGGACAAATTGACCTCAAGTTTTGTGTCTTCAGTGTATGCTGTGGAAGTCTAAATAACAGAAGTCCACATAAATGTGTTCAATTGTGTGTACATGGGTAGTCCTTTTGGATTCAGTAGAGCTAACTATCAATAAATGAAACTTGCTTAATTTCTCAAGTAATTCTTAATGGCTCATTTTTTTAATTGCTTAATTGAGATTGCTTTTTTATGTTAACAGTTTGGGACTGTATAATATGAAGTATTATATTGTTTAGAATAAGTGAACATCGTCAGTTGTTTATTAACTTTGTGCATAAGACCAACAGTCAACAATGAGTATAAAGGTTTTTACTATACAGTAGAGGAGACCTGAGCTAAGAGGGGAGAAAGATGTGGTTTACC
>JBCJKH010046318.1:0-54091 GCA_039877255.1 Loriculus beryllinus | reverse complement strand
AGGTCCTTCTCCTACCCCAGCCCTGCGCTGGGCAGGAGTCTGCGGTGAGCAGCCCGCAGGAAGCCTGTCCTGCCCCGGCCGGGCCCCCGCTGCCGCCCTCCGGACCCCACCTCCCTCTCCGAGGAGTCGCCGGGAGAGGGTCCCGGCATCCCTGCCCTCCGGTCCGCCGGCCTCTACCAGCCGGCCTCGGGCCGTGCCGCCCCAGGTCTCGGCGGCCGGTGCCCGTGGCCCTCAGCCCTCACCGGGCGCGTCGCTGCCGGCCCTGTCACACCGCGAATGCACTTCCCCCCAGGCCGGGGCCGCCGCCGAGCGCATCCCTCCTCGGAATTACTTAACGCTGGGAAGCAGCTCAGGGTATTAGCCCGGGCCGGTGGCAAAAATAGCTGGCTCAGGCCGAGCCCCGCCGCGAGGCTCCCGGCGCCCCCGCCCCTCCCGCCGCGGTCTCTCGCACTGAGCCATGCCGCGACTGCGGGCACGGGGCCCCGGCTCAGCCTTCTGCATGTGCGGCTCTTGGTGGCGGCTGCGGGTGGGACTGACCTGGTAAGGGGAGTGGAGAACCACCTGCAGGCAGGACTCATCACTGCTCGATGCCTTTACAGGGGCCACCGGGGCCCGTGATCACCCTCCAGGGCAGCCAAGGGGTGACTGGGGAGACAGGCAAGGATGGGGATCCCAGAGATGACATGGTGCGGGGGATCCAAGAGCCCGGGTCAGCTACAGGGAAACCAGGGAGGCTGGGGATCAGCACACTGGGGCCTGAGGAGATAGGAGGGTTGGGCTGGCCTGGCTGGAGGCAGTGTCTTCCCCCTGGTCAGGGCCAGCTGGACACCCTGAGCAGCATCCAGAAGATCACAGCCTCTGCTGGGTGAGTACACACTGTTCCAGTGAAGGAGCCCCACAGCAGAGCAGTTGTTGAGCCTGCCCCAGCTGTACCTGTTAGTGGAGTGCTGCAGGTGGCACTGGCTTGACTGACAGTGGCTGCCGGGCCTCTGATCCCTGACAGGCTGAGGTTTGATGGCTGCAGGGCACTGCTTTACCCCTGGGACCACAGCACTTCTTCCTCCAGGATCAGCTGGCCCCGAGAATGTAATGGCCACTGCTCACCATGGCCAGGGCAGCAGCTTTGTACATCTGGGGGTCTCAGGGTGTACCAGTGAGCAGGAGGCAGCAGCGGCACTGGGGCAGCTGCCATGCCCCTGTCTCGTCAGCAAGACTGATCCCATGCTGTCCTGTCGTGTCTGCAGGCAAAGGCTGTCTGGGCTTCCGAGAAGGCTGATGTGACTATCCTCACATGGAAGGGCGCTGGCTTGCCACGGTAACTGCTGCAGCATGGCAGGGCTCCGTGAGGCTGCTGGTCCTCACTTCAACTCACACACAGCATGAAATGGAACGAGAACAGCCCAGTCAGCACATCCTGGGCGGGAAGAACTGAGCACTGTGTGTACCCTGCCATGGTCAGTCACAGCCCACACCAGACTGCAGCACAGCACCCGAGTCCTGGCCCTCCTGGAAAGTGCCAGGTACCAGCCTGTGCTACCAAGAGAAGCAGTGACCTTGTAATGAACCACTCCTAACTGTCCTAACCACACACAGCCCACTGGCTGTGAGAAAGAGCCTCAGCCCTGGCCCTACCTGCACTTTGGTAGAGTGAAGTTGGTAGCATACCTCCACTATACTTGGCTACTTTCACATCAGCTTAAAAGCACAATAGGACAACTACTGTTGGTACTACATTCTGGAAGGACTTATGTTAGCTGAGGAAAAACAAGCTAAACGCAGAACTGAATATTCAGAAGCAGACTTCTAAAGGCTCACTGAAGGAAACAAGACACACAGGAGGAAGCTGCTGCCCATGAGGAGCAGAATCTCAGTTTAGGTGCAGCAGAGCTCCGTGGGACAGGGACCCTTGGTCTTAAGGGGGTCATTTTATTGTTTCACTTCTCCAAACGTACAAAAAAAAAAATTAAAAAAAAAAATTAGAAAATAACCCTCCCCCCCACCCCCTCCCAAACCACAAAACAGCCCAGGCTGGGAGCCCTGCAGCAGCGCAGCTAAGAGACGGCAAGAAATTAAACACAACTAGATACAGCAGCTGGGGCCCCTTGACCCACATGGTCACTGACTCTCCACTGGCTCCAGTCTGCCCAGTGCTTCCCCAATTCACACAGAGCTCATCCCAACAAGATGGCAAGTGAGTACTTTACAAATCCTCCTTCACCTTCTTCTTGGATTTCTTGGTTTTCTCTTCCTCCTGCAGCACAGGAGTGTTGGTTGCCTCCCGCTTCAAGTAGCTAATGAAGTCACTCACTTCTCTGCCACCCTGCAGAAAGCACAAGACAATGAGGCAGGGGCTGGTCTCCCTGGGGCCTTCTCCTTTGCTACAGCAGAGTGCAGGGAGGAGAAGGAAGGGATGCCAACAGAGCTCTCCTGTGGGTCTGCAACAAGCACAAGGAGGTGCTGCTGGCTGCAGAGTGGCACCCACAGCTCCAGAAAGGCCCGGCCTCACCTCAGCACCTGGAGACTATTTCACTTCTTCACAAAGGAGCAAAATACTCACCTCATATTTCTTTGGATTTTGCTTCTTGCCAGCTGGAGCAAAATAGATGGTGGGGAAGCTGGGGAGAGAAAAGAGACGCTTGAGCCCCTTGACATGCTATGTTTTTTTTCAGACCAGCAGGCAAGCCCCCTGAGTGCAGGCTCACACCCTGCACTCCCCTGGTTTAACAGCTCAGCACCATATCCAGCAGTGTGGCCCCCAAGAGCCTGGCCATGGCTGCAGAACAGGCTGAGCTCAGCCCTGTCCATGTCTGCTACCTGAACTGTTTCCAGGAAACCCAGCGCAGCATCATTTTTAGACTGCGAAGTACAGAATCACAGCAGACTGAAAAGCAGCAAGACAGCCCTCCAGGCACAGCCAGGACACCAGACCAATCCCAGAGAAGCAGAGAGATGGATGTCCTTCATTTTCATTCTGTTCCTTCACACTAAGTGGGCACCTTGCAATTGCATGCCCACTGCCCACCCCATCCTCCCGGAACTCCTTCAGCTCCTCTGCTGATGCTGCAGGTGAGAGACAGAAGCATGAAGACATTCACTGACACGGTGTAGCAACAGTAAGACTTACCCTCTGACTTCATAGGGAGAAGGCACATCATTGGCTGTAGCATCCATTTTGGCAATGACAATATTGGGGTCTTTGCTGAGCTGTTGGTAGAAAAAGCTTATCAGTAACCAAACCATAGCAGTTAACACCAGAACTCACAAACCAACATCACCTGAGATAGCTGTGTCAGAAGGCAGTGCACACAGCATGCTAACGGGTGAGCAGATTTCTGCTGAGCAGTTTATTACTTCTGCCTCAACAGGAGTAGAGGGAACCAAGTCCCTCCTCAGCCAGCTGGATGCAGCACACACGTCCCAGTGCTCCCTGCTGAACTGGGCTGCTAGAACTTCTGGAGAACCCCAGAGCAACTGCGCCCTTCATGCTGCAGGGCAGCTGTGAGGATGTACAGAGCTCAGGAAGGAGGGTGCCTGGCAGACAGATACCAAGAAGCGGGTCAGATCTGGGAGAATAATTTACTCCACTCATGCAAGTGTACAGGGCAGTGTTACCCTTCACCAGATGGGACACTGTGAATCATGAAGAGGAAAAAGACCCAAAAAGGATCTTTGGCGGTCAAGGACATTCGCTGAATCGATGAATATTTCTGTGCCACAGCAAAGGGCACTTCTAAACCTACTAGTGTGGCTGCCACCATGCTCCAGATCCTGCCAATGTACTTCTGCACCCACAGGAGATGGCCAAACTCAGAGTCCTCAGGAAGGCATAACTATGCCTCATTACATAAATGGTAAACAGAACCTGCAGGATTGTTTAGTGCTGCAAAATTCTCTTTTGTGTTTGCAACAGAGCCCCATGACTTACCTTCTCCCCCAGTTCTTTGTATTTGGGCTCCAGATTCTTGCAATGGCCACACCACGGTGCATAAAATTCTATCAGGACATCTTTGTCTTCTGCATTAACAATTTCATCAAAGTTCTCAGCAACCACCACCTGGTAACATTTGATCACACAAGTCAGGGTTTCTTCCAAGTCAAAAGTGAGGTTGTAACAGGAAATGCTCCATACCCTCTGCCAAGAAAGCCTGGCCCTCCCACAGGACAAGTCACGCTTCACCTACACAGCAGGCAACAGAATGACCAAACACACATCTCTTCATCAAACTGCAACATCCCCAACTTGCAGGTAAAAACCTGTCACAAGGCATCAGCACCACTTGCAAGTGAGGTTTGCATCTGGTATCCTCCAAGATGAGGACAAAACAATTTCTTTTTAATCCCAGAAAATTCCATGCTGAGGAGTCAGTCTGGCGAGACTGGCTGGGACCATCTCCCCCCAGACAAAGACAAGCAGTGACTTCCATCTCCCGATTAAGGCCCTCATCAGAAACCCAGGCCATAGAATGCTTCCATTCAGAGCAAAATCTACGTGACAAATGAAAGATAGGAGTTACACCCCTCCCCAGTAACAAGATAAACTTGTAGCTCCTTAGAAATAGTGCACTCACAACCAACTTGAGGCTGTGCCATGAGGGAGCACAAGCCAAGACAGCAAGCTCTGGCCTAATCCCTGTAAATCTGGATGATCCTGCACTTGTAGAACACATCACTAGTGTAAGCAAACAGCAGCTACTACACTGAGAGAACAAAATGGAATCAAAACTGCAAGTTGCATTTCTCCCTTGGCTCTGAAAACTGCCATACAGCAAGGGAGTGAAGTCTTCCTCCATCTAGCACAGCAGAGGCTTCCAAAGGTGCCACAGCACAGTACCTGCAGCATCGTACACACTGGCATATGAACAGAAGCTGCTGCTGAATACTGCTTCTACAGCCACTGGTAGGAGCTTTGCTACGCCTGATACAGCACTCACCTTCACTGGGCCATCATTGCTTTCAGGAACTGGCTCTGATTTCAGATACTTTTTCAAGTTTCCATCAAAGTAATCTTGCAGGAATCTCTCCAGAGCCTTTCCATCACGGCTGAAAGTGAAGTGACATTTTACAGCCATCAGCACACACATAGGAGGGGAAAGCTTTCAAGGCTGATTTAAGCTCCTTCCACCCACAGAACATATGTCACCTGCATCTCCATCAGCACCAGTCTGGGGCTGGCTTAGAAGAACCCAGAACAAGTGCAAAGATGCCCTTAAAGAGTTTTGGCAAGAGGCTGGGTACTCATACCATTTGAAGTTTTAGGCCTTTGAGTAAGTATTCCCTCTGCATCTCAGTTACTAACCAGATGCATAAATATCAAGTTAAATTCTATCTTTGTACAACAGGAGAGGCTGCCAGCACTCTAAAGCACAGGAAAGCATATGAGAAGACCCATTTTGACCCGGCAATCACTTCTTCCAGCTGGAGCATCCAGCTTTCCCATTTCCTCCCAGCTAACATGCCTGGCCTAGTCAGAGAGCTTCAGATCAAAGTGCACCAAGCGAGAGGCAACTCCCAGCTCAAGCCTTACGAGAACTCTTCCTGCATGACATATTTCTCTCCTTTGGCGGTCCTGATGGCAACAACCGGCACATCCCCTGTGCTGCTGTCCAGGCCGAACTCGGACAGCTCATGGCTGAAGGTTTTCCGACTGGCAACAGCAAACGACAGTTTGTGGCCAGCATCTAAGAACTTCTTTGCAATCATCATAACTCTGAGGAGAAAAAAAACATAAACCACAAAACAAAGAATTATTCCTTGGAACATTTTCTTCACACGACATATGACCTTTTAAGTTGAAGTGCACAGTGGACAAGGAATTCAATTACATGATGTGCTTTGCATAGGCAAGTACTGTAGAAATCGTGTAGATAAGCAGAGAACTAAACCTATGTCTGTAGTGAATGGGGCCTGCTTTCACCCTCCACCCCGTCAGCATGTCCACCAGGGTCACAGACACTGGGGAACACAAAGAATAGAATCCCACACAGCACCAGTGAGGAAGCTTATGTTTGAGGTCTAAAGACTATGGATTCAAAAGCAAGCAGGAGGGGGTTCAAACGATACACATATTGTAGGCAGCAGCCACCCCAATGATTCTGATCAGAAACTCAGCTGGAAGCTTCCTGGGACAAGGGGAGGAGCTGTCAGCTGAACTACAGAACAAGCGAGGTCGAGTAACCCCCTGCCGCTACCTGTTTCGCCAGTAGTTGGAGCCCTTTGCGTTCTTCTCATAGTCCACATCATAGTAAGCCACCACCAAGTCCTTGCCCTGGATCAAGTCTTTGTTGTCTTCAGTCATGTGTGGGCAGATGCCAAAGCTATCAAACGAAACAGAGACTAGCAGCTTCAGTTTCACTGACCAGAACTCATTACCTCCAGCAACAGCCTTGATGCAGCCCACTCTTGTTTCCCCACCCAAAAACATTAAATGCCAGTAACCAGTAAGAGCTAACGATCAAACACTGTGCTAATTCATGTACTATGTTATTCTAAGTCTCCATCTATAGCCACAACCCCCATGGCTGCACCTGACCTCAATAAGGCCAAAGCTGGGGTACTTCTCAGGAAGTTCAGATTCTAAACAGAAGTGTGGTGGTTAGAATATGGACAGTAAATGCTAACAGCCATGCCAGGATTTCCAGCAAGGTGGTCCCCAAAGGGAACAGTGTGGGCCAGACACTGTCCTGTTCTGGACACTGAGCAGGAAGTGGTAGCAGTGCCCACTAGAGAAAACAAGTTCTGACAGGACCAAAGCTAACTGGGTCCAGTCTACCACACTCTCTAGTGAGGAATCACTCACATGTTCTCCTGGATGAATTTCTTGATCTTTCCAGTGGTGATTTTGTCTTCTGTGTACTTGATGGAGCTGTCCTCAAACTTGTTTGCTAGGCGTGGAGGACGGAATAAGACTATACCCCTGAGGGGAGGCAGGTAGAATGAATTAGTTTAGGCCTCCCTGTCAGACCCTTCCCATTATTCAGACTGGCTACAATGAGAAACAAAAAACCCACCACAACAAGCAATGGGGAAGCTATGTTCAGAAAGTGAATCCAGATAACAAATGAGTTCGCTCCAAATGCGTCAATAACAAGAAATTTTTGTGTTAAGCAACTTACTCTCCATCTTCCTCATACTTCTGCACCAACTGGTCTTCACTGGTGTGTGCAAAACGGTAGTTATCCCTCAGGCTGTTGGCGGCTTTCATGAATTCTGAGTAAGCATCACTAGATCCATCTGCAAAGAAGCCTGGAGCAGGAAGACAGATGGTGACCCCCAACTGACTGAACAGCAGCCCTCAACATTTATCTCTACAGTGCACTGAAAGATCCCTCCTGAATCAAGTCCCCCAATGCATCTTCAAAGCTTCACCTTAGAGAACTTCTCTCCTATTTTTACTGGAACCTTTCTATACTCTCTCCCTTCCACCAGCAGAAAACTACTTGAGAGACTGCCCAGCTTGGTCTCTGAGCCAAAGGCAGTTGTCCTGTGAGCACTAAGACATCCATTTGTAGCCACATGCACTACTACCGATAACAACTGCCAACAGGACTTCGTAAAAAGTTTGGAAATGCTGATTAATACCTACCCAATTACATCCATAAAATGGCACCTGAAATGCCTGAATGAAAGCTGCCATCACCCCTTGCAAACAATGGCCATGATACTCACAGTCTACCAGTGTCACAGGGCAGCACCTAAATGCACTTTTTAGGAAGCCAAAGCTGCCTGTTGTCAACCACCCAGAAAAGCCACAAACTTCAAAAGCAGCCCCTCTGGTGCCAGGAGGTCTGGGAGGCAGGCAGAACCACAGCAAAAAGAAGAAAAAGGCTGGAAGGAAGCCCTGGATTTCACAAAGTCCAACCTCCTGCCCAAAGCAGGGGCAGCTTCCACGTCAGATCAGGTTGCTCAGAGCTCTGTCCACCTGAGTTTTAAAAAAAAAGTCTCCCAGGCTGCCTGTGAATGTCTCAAAATCCCTCTGGGTGCAAACATGTTCCAGGGCTTTAGTCTAATGATGGAAAATCTTTTTCCTTGGGTCTGTCTGGAATGTCTCTTCTAGAGGTAATGATAACATCTCTCACTCTTCCACACTGTAATCCCCAAGAAATGTCCCAGAACCAAGTGTTCTCTCAGTTCAGTGCCGCACTGCAGCTACTCACCCACTACAGAAGCATCTTTATCACCAATAAATTTCTCAAATTCAGCTACAGAACTGAGAGCTACCGAAGCAGGTCCCGCCTGTTTCTTGAGATGACTGACAATCCCATCTGAGAAGAGTTCAACAATTAAAGGTATCAAAACAAACTTCCACAAGACATTTCTCAAGCTTCTCAAAAGCTTGAGAAAAACAAAGTTCTTCCTGCAGAATCCATGCACCCCTCCCATACAATGAATAAGGTGAATTGAGGAAGCACTACCACCAGCTTCATATTTTCTAGCATTTCCCAGGTACTGCACACCCAAGACACCAGGAGTTAAAGATAGTGAGGAAACCTTCACCTTCATAGGAGAGCTTTAAATAATAAACATCCAGGGCTCTGCCAACACACGGAGCCCTGCCTGGAAAGGGCAAGGAGGGGGTGTGTGTATGTGGGGAAATTCTTCGTATCACTCAACAGATGCAGCATCTCTGACAAGTCTATTATATGTGTGCCTTTCCTTCCAGTATCTCTTTGGGAAGCCAGATGCTTGCTGATGGGCTCTTACCTGCTGTCCTTGGCCCATCGTAGGTTCCTGCCTCTTCTCCGTCTCGAAAAACCTTTAAGGTGGGATATCCACTGACACCGTACTTATTGCAGGTGTTTGAGTTTGCTGTACAGTCAACCTGAAGGAAGAGAAGCATTATCCAGAGACCAAGCACCTACATACAAGAGAGCGGCTCTGCCATTGCCCACATTATCATATATGAAGTCCAGAGGTTCTGAAAGCTCTCACGTGTCTTTAGCCAAGGCTGGATTCCTTTCACATGAAGTTAAAGGACCTACAAAGCATCTACAACACCCAAAAAGCCAGGTATGACACAGCCAACTGAGAGGCTTGGGGGTACCCTTACACAGAGCCTGTTTCTGCAGAGTTAAGACCAGGGGAGGAGGTAGCAGGGATGTAGTGACAGGGACGGGAAAATATCTAATAAAATACTGGAGAGACGACAGAGAGATGATGGAGTTGTGCACTTGCCAGAGCACACACACAGAGAAAACAAACTAGAGAGGTAGATTCTTGTAGTCAATGACAGGCATCACAGGAATCCACTGCTGCCAGCATTGTATCAGTCCTGAAGTTCCTACAACGCCTGAACAGGCTGAGCTCAACTGGCAAGGAGGCCCTGGTGTCACAGGAGTCCACACCACCCCCCAGCAGGGAATTGGAAGACCCCGATTTGAGAAAACTGGACAGTATTTCTGGTGGAAAAGCAGGCTCTTGGACAGCATCCTTCACTTTACAGACCAACGGACACCACCATGAAGTACAGCACAGGCCCGAGTCACACTGGGTTACACAGCTCACAGGAGGCTTCTTCCTTCTCTTCAGGCAAGCCCCGTTTTACATGCCCCTACACACCCACATCACGCTCTGCACACGGCAGCGGAGGCAGCTTCGCAGGGCTCAGCTTCCAGATCCTTCCCTGCTGTCTGCGCCTTCAAAGGGACGAAGCCCGGCACAGCCCGAGCACACGCCGGGACCGCAATGCAACAGCAAAGCTTTGCTTTGCCCCAGGGTACCCGCACAGCCTCACCGGGCCAGCAGCGCCCCGCTAGGAGCCGGCGCTCCCCGTGCTCACCTTCACGAGGGGCACGATCCCCTTCAGCCTGGTCGCTGCCGACTCGTACTCCGGAGCCAGCCGCTTACAGTGTCCGCAATGAATGACTGCCTGTTTTACAGTCAGGATAACATAGGACCTATCTGTGACAGGCTGTATAAAGTTCAAGAACAAAAAGCAGGTATCTGTTTCTTGTCTGTTGTGCCTTTTTCTCACTGTATTTAAAAATAGGCTTTTGTTTAAGAAAACTGCTGTAGATTCCTGTATTCACGGTCACTTAAAATCCATAAAGAAGGGCTCTGGGCTTCAGCCCAGGCAGACCTCGCTTCTACAGCTGACAACATAGCCTGTGTGAAAAAAGTTTGCTGATTTAGGAAAGCAAAAGAAGGATGCTATTGCATTCAGGAATGTCAGAAATCCTCTTTTTAGAGGTGCAGAAGAGCAAAGGCACTGAGCTGATGTGTGTGCATACGGCATGTGGGAGTCACACGTTGCCAGTGATAAAACAAGCACTGAAGAAGAAGAAAGAAGAGAAATACAGTCTTGGGTTTTCAGGAGAGTACTGAATGAAGAACATTATGAACCCCGGTCTTCAAATTACACACTGAAGATTTTGGATAAATCAGATCCAATGTCTTCATAGGAGCAAGTTAACTTTGGAAAAGAATAGCTGAAGAGGAAAATCTGTGCTTAGAGGAACAAAGTTCGGCAGACTGGAAGCAAATGGCCTGAGTCAACAGAAACATCGTCAAGATGCTGCTGGAGAGCACAGGACTGTCACACAGCTCCCCAAATCAGAACCAGCACAGCTGGAAAATGTGGCTTTTATATGAGTTGGGCATGGAGGACAAAAGATTTGGTGATCTGGAGGGGTAAAACACCCTTGCCGAAAGGAGCAGAGATCCTAAATTAAAGCTCTGGTTTATGTACAGGGTTGAACACTGACGTCTGTCCTACTGAAGCTAAGAAAACATGGTGAGGTGGTTTTTTATCACTACATTACTTGGAAAAAAAATTAAACAAAATCTATACATGCAGCCCATTGGAGAGGACAGTACTCTGAACCATCAAAATGCCTTGGCTATTCTGCACTTGCACAGACTGCCAAATATTGTGTAGTTCAAAATGGTAGAGGATGATTTGCAGGGACAATCTGCCTGCAGGAGAGGTAGGTCAGAGCTGGGGATTTTCTATATCTGAACAAAAGCTCCTCTGCAGGTGTCTGAGGGTAACAGGAAGGGCAACAGCAAGAGGGATGTTATTAGGGATAACTGAACATGTCCATGAGGTGTTTGAAATGCATAATCCTAAACTACCTCTGTCCATTGTCCGTAGAAAGGCCAGCTGGCTATGCTTTGTTCTTGTAGTCTAGGAAAATGTCCATCAACATGTAGTCCAGGAGAATGGCATTAATTATGAAATCTTGAAAGTGGACATTAATAAATTTTGCCATTAATATAATATTACCCTTTTCATTAATCATGCTGCATTAGCAGAATATGCTCTTGACTTAAAGGAATTTTGTTTTACTCATCCTACCCCCACTATTAAAGACTGTTACTGCTTTTCAGGTTAACAAGATAAAGTATTCATTAATGAACTGGAAAACCAAGTTAGAACTCTCAAACACTATTTGGAGTGTCCTACCCTTTTGGAAAGGGGCTGGGACAGCTGGTTGTCATAAAGTTCAGCTCTGTCCAAGCTGCAAGAGATGGAATAGATGTTCCCCATGGTGTGCAGAGATGTGCTGTTTGCAGAGGATGTTCCAGTGGTGGTCTGGTGCCCAGATAGCAGAAGGTCTGGAGAACTCTATGGCCATGAATCAGGCATTCCCCTCCCTGTCAGATGCAGCTTTGATTAATGTGCTTGGCTTTCCCAATGCTGAACCAAGGCTGATGCTGTTTGTCAGAGCATTAATTATTCTTGAACAGGGAGTTTTGTGGCAGTTATGTTTTGTGTGAAACAAAGAGATATCAGTGATGAAAATACCTGTGATGAAAATGGGCTGGACATGGTCAGTTGTCATTGTGCTACTTTAAGAACAGAATCATTGAAGTGATAGCTGATGAGCTTGAAGAATATGGAAAAAAGAGTCCTAAACAAAACCAACAAAGAACTGTCCCCCAAATAAAAATATTCTGTCTTTGGTACTCATAACCAAGATTTGAAGAAAAAAAATTCTGACTTTTCAAGACATGAAGAAGCACACAAGCACATTTAATATTCTAAAAGATATCCATATGTGCCAATGAATCTAAAAGTGTTTGGACAGCAGTACTTGGCAGCCTGATTGCAAACATTTTGCACAACCTTGGGGAAGGGGCTGGATTTCGGTTGTGGTTTCCTGAGTTTTGCAGCCTGGGGAGCGTTCACGTGTTGCCCAGTTACTATCACTGTGGCATTTGTGGTAGATCTCATCTTACATTCTTTTCTGTTCGCTGTGGATCCCTCTCTCTCCCAGGTGAGGGCATTTATCTTTACACTGATGCAATTTTACAGCTCCTCTGATTTCTGTGGAGAAGCAGACTGCTTGGCTCCATGGCTGTTAGCATACACTGGTTACTGAGAAATAAACAGATGGGAGAGGTTGTGTTTGTTTTTCAGGTTCATTATAGATTCTTTAAAATACTGCTTGTTCACCCATTAGATATGAAGATACTTAGGTACAGTCCTAATCCCATGATCTAATTTTAATATTGCCTAGAAATTGCTGTTATTAATTGAGTACAAAAAAGCTAAGTTATCTAAGGATTGACAGGTGGCCTCTAGTAGCATTTTTGGATGGTTTTACATGCATGCCAAAAGCCAGAGTATGTGAGCATTTTGAAGTAGCTGACACTGGGTCCTTAATTCTGTGTGAAAATCACTAAATCCAAGTGTTTGATTAGCATCTGAGTTCTGCAGTGAGTATTCAGAAATGCTTTCAGGAGGGAGTAGGTTGAGCTCTACAATTTCCAATTCTACTCAGAAATTAATATCTGAATGTTCCCGTCCAGTTCAGTTCAGTTTTAGCTCCAGAAGTGAAAGTACCTTGCAGAAAACAGTCATAGCTCTCTGCAACAGCCATGGCTCCTGGGAAGTATGTGCAGTATTGAACTCATTATTGAAAATAAGGCATGCATATGGGATGCTGTTCTTGGGTCCCTGGGGTCTGAGTGGAGAAATGGGGATGACTGAGTGGTCTGGGGTATAACTGTGCTGGTGTGGTTCGTTGCCCCCTGGGAACACTTTCTACTGGTGTGTTAGTAGTCTGGAGACTGAAGGGAGAGGAAGTGAACAGAGCAAGTCCTGTGGGTTGAGACCATTTGGGCAAAGAGCTACACTTTTGAAAGAACAAGTTGCACAAGAACAAGTGGGACCTACTGGAGCCATGCATAGGCAAAGGCATGCTGCCTTGGTCTCTTAGAAGAAGTGCAAGAAATAACTTCAATAACCTGCTTGAACAACATCACAGCCTACAATGAATTACAGTGCTAGCAGTCTGGGGCAGGTTGCTGTAATAACACCAAGAATGATGATGGCTGCAAGACTGGAGCCAGCACTTCCATGAAGCCACAGGACAAACAGTGAAGCATTATTTATACATTTGTTTGGCATTTATTTTTAATTAATATCTAAAGTTGTATGTGTTTGTAAGTAGGCACTTAACACAAAGGACCTACAGCTGATCAGTTAATCACTAGCTGTAGCAGTGGCTTTCCCACTGTACACCAAGCTCTTCTTTCGGTTCTCTTTTTGAGTTTCATCTCACAGGTTTTTTTGTGCCCACTTAGAAAATGGCTTCTCTTCAAAGGATTTTTATTAATCACATGAAAATATCATAAGAAGAAAATATTTGTTACTAGTGATGAAGCAATTATCCCAACTATGTCAACTCATGTCATCTTCCATTTAGGAAGGAGGTAGATGGCTCTGTGAGGCAGCTCACTGAGAAAACCAGCTGTGGCCAGTGGGAACAGTCTTGCAGATAACCCACACAATTACAGCTGTTGCTCAGGATCACCTAGTAAATAGTTTGGAATAATGATTGAGATCCTTGGGGGAGGGGAGGGGAAGGGAGAAAATCCCAAACAGAAGAGAGGATAAATTCGTACCAATGTGCACAGTATTATAAATAACCAGAAACACTATACTCAGCCCAAAAAGATGCTAGCAGAGTGGAAGAGAAATAGAGCTGGGGTTTTATAGCTCTGTAGACAGTCTCTCTTCTCAGTGACTTGTAGGCTGATTCACTCCAGCTCACTGCGAAAATGAAATAACTGGATCAAATCTGGACTGGCCATCTTTGCATTCAACGTTTATCTCATCCTCTCTCTCATAAAGAATCTTTTTAGCCAGCTTGGGAGCAGCTTAAAAGAAAATTAGGGAAACAAAGATGCAATCTTGGAGTGACATATCATAATGAGACCTCTCAGTCTCTCAAACTTTCTCATTAACTTGCACCAAACGCAGACTTCAAAAATTACAAAAGGATTTTCTCTCACAGCACATAAATAGCCTGTGCTTAGAGTATACCACGTTGTCTCAGTCTTCTTGGCTTATTCCCAAAGTAGCTTCTTTTGGCATGCTATGGGAATTGATGGGAATGATATTGTAGGAAGAACAAAGTACAATTTTTCCAAAGGAAATAATAAATCTGCCATGGGTTTCAAAGCAAGCTAACATAATCAGAAAGTGATAGATTTTATTTTTTTTTTTCAAGAATGTAGGAAGAACACAGATGTTACTTTGGACCATTAACATCTTCACTATAAAGACATGCAAAATATTTCCTGTGGCTTTCCCCCTTTCTTTTGTTTGTCACCTATTTTTATTAAAATCGAAGTTATTTTTTCATCCTGTATATTAAACTTGACAACATCAGTCCTGCCAGTGCCAGGATGGTAGGATGAGTAATTATGGCTGAGTATATCTGAAACTTTTGTTAAATCTGCTTGTCGTTCCACCATTTCATATTTTACCTCCTTAACTTATAAGCCAAAAGAGGACACTGGAAAAGTGTCCTTAACATATAAGCCCAAAGAAGTTGCTGGAAAACAACTCCATCTATAAAACAAGGGCAGCAGACAATATTGTTAGGCTGCTGGCATTAGATAATCCAGTAAGTCTGAACTGAAAGTGAAAGGCAAACCCCAAGATGATGTTCATAATTAAAAAAGAAATAATCTATTGATGGAATTAACTTGGGGGTGGGGGGAAAAGAGACATTTGAGGTTTTGTTTGGATGGGGTTTTTTGTTTGGTTGGTTTAATTGTTTTTTGGTTTTGGTTTTGTTTTTTTGTTGTGGGGTGGGTCTTTTTGTTTGTTTTTTCATAGTATAATGAAGACTGAAGTTGGTGGGAGACTTGCGTTAATTCAGTTTCAGTGGCTTTAGATCAGGTGCTTAATAACATTAGATGCCCAATTTTTACCTGAACAAGGGCTCTTTGCTTTGGAAAACTGTGCACTCAGATGGTCCTAATGAAGGCTGGAGCTGTCTCTGAACTAAAAGGTCGTGTGTGTGATGCTGGGCTTCGGGTTTGGAGACCTCTCCCATTCCCAGAACCTTGCAGAATGCTTTACATTACAGGAAATTTGTAACAGGGTTACAAATTGCAGGAGTCTCTTTTGGAGTTCAAGAGGAAGAGGTGAAGCAAATGTGTGTACACATCCTCAGAGCTTTCTGACTAGGGATCAGTGAAATAATTACTGTGATTTTCTTTAGTAACACAGACTGATGTTTGGTCAAAGGAAAACACTAGAGTTCCATTTGCATGGATGTTATTCTGCGGTTATGGCATTGCTTTCTTTGCCCAGCTTGTTTATGCAGTCTGACACCATTTCCATGGGAAGGAGATGCAACTGCATTTGCATGTGACTTTTACTCTTTCTTCACTGTCATGTTTGCAGCACTCTGTTGTGCCTTTTGCTGCTTATCACTGCACCTGCTCGAAGACTTCTTCCCTGAGGGAAGAATACAAAATTTGTCAGTTGAGCCCCTTTGGTATTTACCTTTTATTTATTTATTTTTTTATTTTTTCTGTGCTGGAAAACTGAGAGCTGAAACCAAGGTATTTCCCTTGTACTTAATTAAGGATCCACCCATTATAAATATCCAGCTAAGAGAATCAGAAATTATTGGGAATCTTTTTCAGACGATCTTTTCTCCTATAAAAATCCTATGAAACCAGAAGGGTCATCTCCAGCAGATCTCAGAAGTTTTGCATCTGAATGTTTCAGTGCGTTTGCAAGCAGAGAGATGCTCCTCATGTAACTTCTATGCAGAGAGACTGCCCTTGGTAGCAGCGGTTTGGCTTTCTGCTCCAGAAGTAATGGTGAAAAACCAACCAACCAAAGTGATATAGTTTGGTAGTTTTGTGAAAATGCAGGGCTATTTATCACACAACCTAGATGCTTCCTCATGTGTGGTGTACAAGCACACACTTGTATGAATGGGATCTGCAATGAGATACTCTAGCCCATCTGCTTTTTTTTTAAATTCAGGGAAGAAACAGAAACACATGGGTAGGAGGGATAAAGAGTACTGTTTTAACAATGATTCAAGTAGGTATTAATTCCCAAAACCGAGTTGTGGGGTTTCTATTTACCAAACCCCGCAAGAAATGAAAACATCAAACAGTAAAAAGACTTTGGAGCACTGTCAGAGATGATGGATGCACAAGGATGCAGCACATGGGGAGAGGTAGATGTGTTGTCAGTCTTCTGTAGATGTATAGCTCCTTGCAATAGAAATGACCTTATTGTTCAGCTACTTAAAATAATTTTATTATTTATATCACCCTAAACTGTAGGATATCTTGCCTGCTTGCTTCCTCATTTTTAAATGCATCCATGAAAATTGTTTAGAATATTTTAGTTTCTTTGGGCAGTGCTATTTCTATGTTCACACACACTGGGATTTCTAAGATACTTGTCAAGCAAATGCAATGAATCTGATTTTCTTGCCCAACCCCAGCAGATACTGCATTTTGCTTTCTATCTTCTCCCTATCTCTTGGTTGCAGACAGCATTTATCTTTACCGAGCAGGTTACTGAAAGAATTAACATTTACTTGTGCCATGCTGGGGAGGAGTGACACTGCTATATCCCACTACTGACCTCAGCAGTAATGGGAGGCTTAATTAACTACATTTTGTGCCATGCTTTGACAGACACAAATCAAAGGCATGGCGGGCATAGCAACCATTATTATGTTGATGGTAAATGAATTTTAATGTTGTAATGCTGCAATGTGAGGGATAAAGAGGAAAAATGGCAAGAAGTTGTCTTCTGGGGTGGTTAAAGTTGTTCAGAAAATTGTTAGGAAGTCTCTTTGCAAATATGGTTGAGTACAGGCGTGTGTATTTGCATTTTCACGTAGGTCTGAAAGAGTTAATGGAGTAGAGAGCTATCAGGTTCATTTCCAATTTTCCACCAGACTGTAATGAAATGCCGCAATGCCTCAAACCAAACCTCTCATTAGTCTCCTTATTAGTTTGCACTCTAGTAAATAAAATAATGGTGCTACTAGCAGTTAATAATAGGCAATCAGGATCTCTTTCATGCCTGTCACTTTTCTCCCTGCTCTTAGAAAAAAAACCCAACCCGTGTGTGTGAGAAAAAAATAAAATTAACCCCTTTTAAATTCTCCTGACTCTCTTTCCCTGCACCCCTCTTTTATTTTAATCCTTTATTTCATGGTTCTGTGCTTTTTTATGACTGTCACTGATCCAGAAGTATACTTTCTGTGAAGTATCCTTCTCTGTCAGAAAGGATCCTGACTAAGTTTCTGCAGTTGATACCCACCTCTGTAATTCTCTTCCTGGCACAGAGATGTCTCCTGCCAAAACCTGGCAGCAAAGGAAAAACATACCGTAAGTAATTTGTTGAAATATTGTTCTTGATGCTTACAATGGGCACGCTGAAACAGTTTATAAATTGTGAAGCACATTGTTAGAACATGCCACACGCATTTAATACTTCTGCTAGGAAATAGAGTTACGTAGCTGCATGAGGGTATTATGGAGGTTGATGCATGGCCAGAGCTTCTGTCTTTTTCCTTACTGACTTGGTTACTTTTTTTATGGCCTAAAACCTTCAAAATGGATTTTGGGTATGTCCATGCTTCTGCTGTGCCACAAAACCCTGCATTGGCTAACTAATCTATTTCTTGTCTGTCAAACGATAGCAGGTCCTCGAGGACATAGGGATTTCCCTTGTCACCTAACCTTGGACTGTCTTAAATCTTCCATTCCCATTCTCCACGCATTAATTTCTTCATGTTTCTTTACACCCTTGCCCTAGAAGCATTCCTGTTTTTTCCCTCCAACTTTTCTATAGCTGCCTATCTTTCTGTAAACCCTACCTTTTCCAATAATTTATTCTTTATTTGAGGTATTAAGGGTTTTTCTTTTACTAGATAGGTGTTATATGTTGTTCTATTAAGCTGTGCTTTCTTAAAGGAATGTCCAAAAGGAACTGTATTTGAGAGTTACCAGTATAAGTTAAGGGATACTGAACTGGTATGAAATCCTATTCTTTTTGAGATTGCTTTGGTGATTAGGTTGTAAGACTGGATACAGTTAGAACAAATAATTTATCAGAGTTTTTGCTCTTTTCAAGTGATCCGGGCAGTGTAAAGATAAATGAAGGGCTCAAGAATGCTCTGCATGTCCTGTTCTTCATAAAATGTTGGAACTTAATACTGTGTTCCCAGTTTTACCACTGGAAAGTAATTTCCAAATGCTAGAGACCAGTAACTCCTTAAATATTTACCTAATTCTCTTTGTAGAATTGGAAAATTTAGTATTGCTGCTATTGCAGAAAGGCACCCATTTTTAGACTTGCTCATTCAATCTTCTGTCTCTGATTATCTGTTGAATATTATTAAATGTTGTTAATTATACCACTAATTCCATATGAAACAAAGGACTGTGGGGCATGCAGGAACCTAAGCCTAACATTGTATTATGATTATAAAACACCGATACTTTGGAATATGTCACCAAGATATTGTCCTTGAATCTACCACCAAATAAGACAATTTGGTAGAATCTTGTCAGCAACTAAACTTGAAGATTTAAAGCTCAATACATTCAATCATGTTCCTTTCATGTGACGTTTAATATCCTTTCACTGATTTTAAGCTTTTTCCTGCTGAGACTGATGGTTTGGAGTTCTGCTTTCTGGGGTCAGCACACAAATACCACAGTTCCCTGAGGTTTGTAGGAATCAGAAGATAGGTGGAGGTTTGGACAGCCTCTTTGTATCAAGACTCTCTCCTGTACCTCTGAAGATGTGAAGATTCTGTTCCCACCAACAAGCAAAATAGTCATTTTAGCATATCCAGACTTGAGGTATGTAGAAGCACCATCATGTTTCACCATCTCCTTGTAGTCTTTTTGCCCCAGATGGTGAACAGCCAGAAGAAGAGGGGCTGGTAGGCCTGCTCGGAGGTGTTAACTGCGTGAGCATCTCTGCTATGCCCTCGCTTTTGTACAGCCTGATCATGGATGCCCAGCCCTAATTCCACCAAGCCTAAAGGTTAATGATTTACACTTCCTCTTCCAAAACCTTGGCCTTAATCAGGAGGTTATAGAAAACAGGCAGTGTGCTTTCTGGGAACTGTCTTCTACTGCAGTAACTGAGCTGTTCTTTGAAAACCACCAAATGCTGGGTGCTCTTGGCAAAGATATAAAAGTGACTAAAACTGGCAGAAAGCTTTTTAAAAAGGGCATAGCAAAATTTAATTTAGACAGACATGTTATCTCTGGTGCTGGTAGTGGAGAACTATGAATAGTAATAATGAGGTACACTTAGTAGGAAAGGTACTGTTCTGAGATACAGATGCAAAGAAGTTCAGCCTTGTGCCTCAACTAGATTAGGTCATGATGGACGCAGAGAGTGAAATTACAGTAGTCCCAGTTTAGTTATTTTCCCACTGTTTATGGAGAATCTGAGGAATCCAGTCTAGCAGTGTTAAGAGCCACAGATGCACACTGCTGCCTGTACAAGCTGTATGCAGCTAAAGAAATGGCTTTCATGTTCCCCAGCTATGAAGTGATCATTCATAAACCATTGCAAACAAGTGGATGAATAAAACGCATTGAATGTTTGCACAGAAACCAAGGGCTGTACTGAAGATACTGTCAAATAGTAGTGTGTTTTCGTGCCTGACCAATTAGGAAGTGTCTGAAGATATGTGAAAATCTGAATCTATTTTTACACAAGTGCACAAAAGCAGAGTCATAGCACTGAAGCTCCTCAAAAGCCCTCAACCATTTCTGGAGGACCAGATGTCACTCATTCATTCACCATAAGAACAAAACTAGGATTTGCTATCAACAGAACTAGTGTTGCCAGCTGGTTTTGTCCATAATTGTTAATTGTTTCATGTAATCTTTTAAATTAATGAATTAATAATAGCTATTAATAGCTGGCCTTTGATGCCTCAGGATTCCCTAATTTAACTTGGTGTGAGACACCATAGCACTTACTTGGAGCTTTGTGGTTAATTACTGCTCATGAACCTGCCTTAAATATCACATCAGTGCTCAGACTCTCAAAGGGGTGCAGATGATGCTTTTCTGTAGTGAGCAATCCTCCTTAGGAGAAGAAATAAATGTCTTTCACAGTAAATTACCTAGCTTGTTATGGTTAACATAAATTATTTCTTTAATCCTCAAGTCTTTATGGGACTCTTAAAATGCTTTATGATTTATTTAATAACTTGAATAATTTTACAAGTTATTTTAATGACTGTTTTATGTACGAAGTATCCAGGCTGTTTGAAATAACTTTATACTTGCACATACAATCAGGTAGATATACCTTCTAACAAATACTAATGGAGTGAGTTGGCATAAATTGATTCATATAAAACCCTTTTCAATTAGACTTTTTGACCTCATAATCTCCCTACAGAAACACAAGGCTTTTATAACCTTCATGAGACTTACAGCCCTTATAATTCTGATACTGTTGCTGGATTTCTTGCCTGTCCTTTTAAACTTTTCATCTTAAAGATGCAGCCTCATAACCTTGATGCTTGTTTTGTCTTCCCTTCAGTAAGCTCCTTGTCTGTATTGTTAACGATGGATGGGATGATTCACAACCACTGAAAGCTCCAACCTGAAGACTCTGTTCCTAGTAATGGTATTTGTAGGAATAAATATGAAAATAATTACTTAAATACTATTCTGTATAGCAGGCTAGGCTTTTTTTCTTCTGAGGCTTGATCTTTGAGCTGAGTTAGGAATACTGTCCCAGTGTCCCAGAATCACTGTCCACCCTCTGTTAGCAGTGCTCACTGTTCCACTCTTCTAACCTTGTTTTCTCATTAGCTCCCCTGAAAAGGAGATTTCTTTTTTTACCCACTTATTTTTGGGGGTAAGGCTGGCTATCATCTCGATCCATAGAGGACCATTGAATGCTTAGTCTGCTGTACCCAGTTTTACAGCCACCACCTGATACAATCTGTGAACCAAGGAGTAAAGGTCATCAGATGCCTTTCCTTGGTCCAAGCAATGCCCTGTATCCAATGGGGGCTGCATAGCTGCCTTCTTGCATGAGCTTTCTGGCTCCTGTCATCTCCATCCAAGCACCGCCAGCTCAGCACCAGTTTCTGCCTCCACGCCCAGCCTTGACTAAGGTCTTATGCCGAGAGCTGGCATATGCCTTTCAAATCACCTGCCTAAGCAGTTCATCAGCCAGAAATACGCAGCCGCTCTGGTTCTGCAGCATCGCAAGGAAGGAGATCTTGTCCTGCACAAAGGTTTGTTCCTCAGTCCCCTAAAGGCTTTCCTGGACCTCTTTATTGCCTATTCTTTCTCAGTCATTTCTTCAAGTCCTCCATCAGCCTTTATCTGACTTATGGGATACAGTGGTCTGCCTAAAGAGGCCTGCCCTTGACCCGGGGTCTCAGTGATCCATTACATAGTATTATTAGTGTAAAACCCTAAGGAATCTTTAAAATTAATGTTTATACTATGTAACCCTAAGAGGAAAACACAGACCTCAGCAAGATGCTGCATAGGTAAGTTATAAGAAGATAATTCGTAGAATCACAGAACGGTTTGAGTTGGAAGGGACCATAAAGACAACCTAGTTTCAGTCCCCCTACCACAGGCAGGGACAACTTCCACCAGACCAGGTTGCTCAGAGCCCTGTCTAACCTGGCCTTGAACACTGCCAGGGATGGGGCAGCCACAGCTTCTCTGGACACCCTGTACCAGTGCCTCAGCACCCTCACAGTGAGGAGCTTCTTCCTAATATCTATTCTAAATCTGCCCTCTGTCAGTTTAAAGCCATTTCCCTTTGTCTTATCCCTACAGGCCCTTGTTACAAGCTCCTCTCCTGCTTTCTTGTTGGCCCCTTCATGCATTGGAAGCTGCTCTAAGGTCTCTCCAAAGCCTTCTCATCTGCAGGCTGAGCAAGCCCAGTTCTCTCAGCCTGTCTCTGTAGGAGAGATACTCTAGTATTTTTATGGCCTCCTCTGGACTTGCTCCAACAATTCCATGTCCTTCTTATGTTGGGGGCCCATGCAATTGGATGCAGTACAGCAGGTGGAGCTTCACCAGAGCAGAGTGGGAGAATCAGCTCAGTTCAAGGACTGGGCTTGACTTTGCAGCCTTTCCAGTGAGTGTGCAATGGTTATAGCAGCAGAGCAACTCTTTAAAAAAATAGATTAGGCATAAGAGCATGTAGCCATGCTCAAAACCCAGAGGACAAAAATATCTTTGGCTGTGCTGGAGATCTGTTTGAGTGAGCTTATGTTTTGTAGATGATATTCCCATAAGCTTTGCAAAAGGAAAAGAGGAAACAGGAGCAGCATGGAACAGGAAAGACCGGTGGTGTCATGCTGGGCTCCTGCTGGAGCCCCTGCCCTGATTTGTGTGTGGGGAGTGCAGGATGGGAGCGGGAGACAGGTTGTGTAGCTTCTCCCATCAGCAAGAGCATTCCTGGCTTGATTAGCAGCTTTCAGCTGGCAACCAGTGCTGATTTAATACTAATGCTTTTTTTATGAATTGTCGTTTAGTCTGTTTTGAATGTTTTCTGCATGACTAATTAATGTACCAAAATGAATTAAATTGTGTTGCTAAACTTTACAGTAGTATGCAAACAAACGGCTGGAAGTCTCAGCTCCTCTTCAATATTTTATATAAACTTTGTGTTCTCAGGGACAGGACATTACTTGTTATCTAAAATCCACTTAACTGAGCTAAAATGTGATGTCATGCTTCTCTAAATATGCATAGGTATTTATGTTCAGCCTGTTGAGAAACAGACTTGAGTATAGTGAGATATACGTAATTACGTTCTTTTAATGATAACAGAACCCACTTAAAATTGGCAGGAGATCAAAACCTGCAGCCTCATATATGGGGTTTTGCTTGAGTAAAGCATTCTGTAACATTATGCTGGGGAAAACCGGCATGATTCATCACTGGGAAGACACTCCCAGCTGGAGCAGATAGTTAGAAATCACTCGCTATTGACCCTTGTGAAGAGCGGTGTCAGCCCCTCCGAGCGGAAAAGCTGCCGGGAAGAAGGTAACCCTGCAGCCAGGGTGTTTGTATTTCATATTTGAGCAGTGCTGGTGAGGCGCTCAGTTTGCTTTTCGCTGTGGAGGGCAGAACTGTGCCACGCTACAATTCGTCTCTTCTTTTGGCTGCTAATTCCCTGTGCTTCTGAATTTACGCTTTACTATTCATAGATAATTTTCTTTTTTCTCTCTGAAACAAAGACGATTTGTGTAAGAGAGTAGAATAACAGCATACATGTTTGATATGCGTCTGTCTATGCTTGAAATAATCCAACATCTAATTTTTAATGAAGCATGAAAGCAAGCTAGAGCTCAGCACAATCCGCGCCCAGTGAAGATCCTAATCTTCCCTTTCCAACAGCGGAGAGCTGCAGCGGGCACATCTGTTCCATGACCGAGCAGCGTGGCTGCCTCTGGCCCCGGGAGGGAGGTGCACTGAGCCGGCAGCCTGAGGTCCCTCTGCTGGGCGATGGGAACCGGGCAGTGGTAGAAGGCAGCGACCGGCCGGGGAGCGCAGCCGGGGGGACGGGCCTGAGGTCTCCCAGCTGCTGGCTCTGCTGAGGGTGTGATGGAAACCCCCTGAACGACAAGCCAGGAAAGTACTTGCTGCAAAGGTACGTATCTCTCTATATACATTCTACGAAATCTCTTCTTTTTTCTCTATTACAGAAAAAAAAGTGAGTTTCTTGTCTAAAAGTCACATGCCCTTAGGAAAACACACTGTGTTTTGAAAGGGAAACCTGAACATTTCCCGTTCATTTAGCTATCTGTTGCATTATTTCAGTACTGAGTATGGCTTAGTCACTTCGATAAAGGAGCAGAACAGGACACTGTCTTTGCTGGTGGAGGCTTGGGGGGAATCTAGTGAGCCCCTCCTGCCCACCCGTTTTGGGATGAGAGCACAACCACATTTCAACCCCCCCCCCACCTCCCCCCAAACACTGCCCTGCAGCAGACTCATTTATCAGGGAGGGTTTGCATGGGTGCAGAGCCGCAGGAGCGGTTTGTCCGGGTGCTTTTTGCGAGGTGGGGTGATGGAGCGGGCAAGACACAGTTATCTGTCTGTCTGCTCCTGCCCTGCTCCCCAGTGGGGATGTTTGGATTTGGCAGCAGAATGTGGGTGTGATTAATTTTTTTATTCATATTTTTGAGAGACTGCTTATGAATACATAGTTCTTTGCACACTGTTTTTCAAGCAGAAACAAATGGAATCTGTGTTGTGAGTCTGAGAAAGAGAACCGCATCGCTGGTGCAAAAGAGTTTCCCGCTCTTCCTTGTTACTTAAAGAAAATCACTGTGTAAATAATTGATTTCTTACGCAAACAGCTGTGTTTCCAATTGCAACTAGTGCACGAGCTCTTTTCTGCTAAAGTACCCTTTCTTTGGACGGAATATTAACAGTTTCTTAGTTAAAATTACATTTCATAGCTCATGTGATGGAAAACACTACATCACTTGCCACTACGGGAGCAAGTAGTATAATTCTTTCGTATCTCCACCTGGTTTCTTTTATAGTTTACTTGGTAATGGATATTGACAAGTATGAGAACCTGCCCAAATTGTGGGTCTACCTGCAGCAATATCTGTTGTGTGTAACACTGGGTGTTGTTAGGCGGGTATTTGTTGACTTTTTTAACATTGGAAGCCCAGGCTACACAGAGGGGCTGTGAATTTGTCTTTTGTGCCTGTTTGAGATTCACTGCCATGTCCATGCCAGAGCACAGGGCTGATCGTTATTGTGGATTGTGAACTTTCTACGGGTAGAACTGACACAGCATACATATTCCCTCTCTCAAAAAATCCCAAACCAGCCAAAACCCAAAAAACCCTGAACAAACCCAAACCAACAAAAAAATAACTCAAACCCCAGTGTGTTGCTTCGGAGAGCTTGTTCTGTGGAAATCAGCAGCAAATAACAAAGATGTCAGTGTGAACTGGGTGGAGATCCCCAGCGTGACTGTTAACATACTTTTAAAGTGACCTTTGTTGATTTTATTTTTATTGCTGTGGAAACCCTATTTTTGCACAGAGATAGGACTATCTCGATGCACCAGAGCTCAGGGCTGCTGCTAGACAGTGGTGCCAGGAGCTCAGACTGGCTCCTGCATCCTGCTCCAGCTTCGTGCCTGCAGAGCCCCAAAGGATTTCAGACCTGCACATTCGGTTTTCTGGCATGGAAATGCAATGGCGCCATCTGCTCTGTAACAAGTGCTTAAAGAAAGGTAACTGAAATAAAAACATACGTATTTCTCCTTTAGTAAGCGATGAGCCTGTGGGCTCCATGTGCTGGTAGAGAGGAGATGTCAGAACGAGGTTTCTTCACTAGATCTGTGTTCGCTTCACTGTGGAACAATGTAAAAATAAATCATTGGTGAGGCTCTTATGAGTGAGTGATCACTGTGATAATAACGCTGATTTAGCTTATTAGGACTACTCAAATAAAATGATTCCTAACACTTAACTAATAAGTTATGCAAACATGGATAACAGGCTTTTAATCGGGCTGGTCCTTGGGTCTAACCCTGGGAGGTGCCAGCATGGAGGGAATCTGACCCTTTGGGTTTCCACTGGATTTTTTTTAGGCCAGTATTCACATAAAAACATTTGAAAATTCATCCTGATGGTTTTACAGTAGAAGATTGTTCGCTGTAAATCCAAAACTTTATTTATGTGTCATTGATCTGCTTGTTTAATTATCTGGCATTTGTGTGACTCAACTTGAGTTTGATTTCCTCTTCTGCTCTGGTGTAAAAGGTAAGGTATAAGTTACAATGTCATTTGGAAACAGAATAAATTAAATTGTTTATTTGTTTTGCTCATGTGTAGGATTGGGGTTTTCCAAAGAAAACCCAAATCTGAATCCCTTGATTTGTCCAGGCTTCCCATTACCATTAGAAATTGGATTGATCAGCAAGTACAGGGGACTAAGGACTGCATCCTTCAAAATGTTATTTAGTCATGTATCAAGCTGACTGCAGTAAGCTATAACCCCCACCCCTTCCTTTTTCTTGCTTCTACATTGTGCCTAATGTCTATCAAGTTGATGCAATGGATAGGCAGAACAACTCACAAGGGTCAAGTGATACAACAGGCAAGCTTGGGTGATGGTGAACTCTCCAGGAAAGACTGAAGTATGTACCGGTGCAGCTGATGGTTTGATTTGATAAAGCTCAGTAAGATGTATTTAGTTAAAATGAACTCATTTGCCTTGAAAACAAACTCTCATTTCAATACTAGGGTGGCTGATATGGGTCCTGGGTAAAACATGGCATATCTTGATTGCTGATAGGTAAAATTGCCTTTTGTAAGAAGATATTTACTAAGTAAGAATAGCACAGGGTAGGCATTAAGTTAGAATTGTCAGTACTTCTCTGGCACACTATAGTGGTTTGTTTTTTTTTTTTGTGAGGAAGCATGTTGGTGGGGTTTTTTTGTTTGTTTTTTGCTTCTTTGTTTTGTTTTTAATTATTTTGGATTCTATGAATTTTTTGAGAGGACAGGTTAAGTTCAGAGGAGGAAACTGCTTGTTGGAAAGCCTTCTTTGTCTTATAAAGTGAATAACTGTTCATAGTTTTCCTTGTTGCCATATGTTAAAATAGCTGTAGTAGACCTTAGATGCTCATTTTTGTCCTGTGAGTTCTTTGTTGTGTGATGTGACCTACTCAGAGAGGAGCATATTTCTTATCCCTCAGTCACCATATGTTCTCAGCAATAATCATTGTTTTCCATAAGTATCCGTATTAGTTCTCTTGTGCATGCACTGTACTTTATAGTTTCTGATGTATTTTTTATAAAGTGCTGTGGTGGAAATTGTGAGGGTTTTACAGTAAGGATGTATGTACATAGGCAGGACTGCTTCATCACAGGCTGTATACCTCTGTTAGCTACTTAAATAACTTTTACGTTGGTATACCGAATAAAATCTCAGTTTATCATTTGGTATTTGTTAAAAAAGGGAAAAGTTCTCTATAAATGGTGCTGTCACTTGAGCGTTACACAGCTCTGTGTCTACGTGATCCCCAGTTCAGACCCTTCTTCAGTGCTGCAGAGTGCAATTCAGTCTGAATCCACAATATTGCTATTTATTTGGCTCACAACAGTGCCAAGGCAGGCGTTAAGACTGGGTCTCAGAAGGGATGCTGCAGATGCATACAGCAGGAGCAGCCCCCCATGCCAGGACTTTACTTTGCTTTAATACTCAGAAAATTCTCTGTGGAAACCATGAAGTTGGCTATTAGAGTGTATTTTGGATGAAGACATACAATATCCTGTGTGCTCCTCCATCAGCATGTATTTCTGAGTAAGCTGTTGTGAGGGCTTGCCTGGCTTTATAGAAACAGCTAGATATGCTATATAAACTGCTAAATCTGGTAGGCAGGGATGGGAGGAACAAAGTCAGTTATAATTAAAAATTTTATTGTGTCCTTTTTCCTTTTATGTGTTCATATAATATATAAAATTCCTCATGCATTCTATTTAAATTCTGGGGCTTTCATCTGACCTTTCAGTCTTTTCCTATACAACTGCCTTTCCTGTAATAGAATAACATAAATTACTGTCATCAAATTCTGCCTGCAATTACTTTGTATCAGTCAACCTACTGCTTTTGTGTGTATCTGCTTTCATCTCATTAGCTGTTGTACAGACGAATTATGACTTGTAGGTAGTTGACTGACTAGCAGTTGGATGATTCCTTTGAGTACTGAAGGTATTTGGCCTGCAAAATGTTGATGTAGATATTTCAGCATTAGGCAGGTTACAAAATGTTTGGGGTTTGCACTGACAAGGGAGTTTCCATACTAAGGCATATGCTGTACAAATATGTAAACGGATTAACAGAGCAGATTATTTGGATTCAGAAATTAGTTTATAGTGCAGTCAATGAAAGAATTCTGGAAACTGGAAGTCACGCAAACGGGATATTTTCATGGTGATTTTTATTCAGAAATGCCTTGCCTAATTTTGAGCTTGTTGGATACAGCTATTAAGTGCCCCACGGCAATTAAAAGAATTCCTTAAAAAAACCCACAACCTCTTTCAATGAGGAGTTTCATGAACTGCCGGTGTGTTAGTGGGGGTTTTGAATTGTTGTTTATTTGTATATTTATTTTAACCCTCTAACTCAAATAGTTGGAAATTGCTAACTCCAGTTCCCGTTCCCTTGCACTGTTATCATTCCTTTATTCATGCAGAAATTTTCAGATGCAGTCACTTCGCACTGTGAGTCTGTGCTGTTTTCCAGCATTTGTGCTGAATCACAGTCGTGGTGACTGCAACTTGTGCTTTTATGCCATGATAGTCACATTACTGTTTGGAAATATTTTTTCTTCTTTTTTTGTTTTTTTAAACTATAATAAAGTGTAAGTAAATAATGTGTGTCTACAGCTGTGCTTTGGAAGAGAAAGTAAAGCTATATCATAAAGATACATATTTATGTATATATGATCAAGACAAAATATTCTTCACTTAAACCACTGGATTTCTGTTTGCTAGCTCCAAGATTTCGTGTGTGTATTTTCATGTGTTTGTTATTTCATATTGATGTGGGTAACTTTTTAAGTAAATGAAGTACATTGAGTGAGGTTACTATTTCAGATATTATTTTTGAATAATTGAATAAAACCCAGTTTGGGTAATTGTGTGGATAGCCATTTTCCCAAAATAGCACTGATGTGAGTGGAAACAATAGCTTGTGTCTCCAGAATAATGGAAGTCCTTGATAAAATTTTAGCATCTTAAGATATCACTCTGAACATCTGTCGCTAAAGTCATACAGTCTCATGGGCTTCCACTGACCAAAGTAGCAGCAGTTTAATTCCAGCATCCCAAATAAATGTGAATATTTTCAACTGCCCAGCTCTGGTGAGTGCATGCACTTTATTTGAATGCTATAAGTACAAATAATATCTGCCCAGGTGGTAGCTGATATGTTGTGATTTAACTGTTTCTCACGCACATTGGAAGGGATGAAACATGCAGTGCTTGTGTTTGTCTTGGAAAGGTTTCCCTAAATTACAGCAATGCTCACTTAGTTTGAGTTGATTGCCAGGATAATTAGCTTGATAGTTCTGATGTGCATGGGCAGTTGATTTAGATTTGATTCATATATATTGTATAAATACCCATCTCATACTTGCTTGAGTGTTGCCAAGTGAGGTTTGTGTCACTTCTGTATGTCTAAATACGTGAGATATAATAGACTGCCTGAATTTTCATAAACTAGGCAAACCTTCAGATAAAGATGGTTTTGACACAAGCATTAGTGGGTTTTCATGACCAATTTGCTAATACTATTATTGTGGTATTGTGTATACTTAAATATTTCATGGAGTTTAAGTTGGTTTTACATATTTTACTATTGAGCTGTTGATTTCTTTGATGCTAGTGATTAAAGGCATTCCTAAACTTTTCTGCCCTTAAATATTTAGCCAAGGGAGCTTATTTTCCTGGGATTCTTGTGTTCATATAACAATAGTCTAAAGCTAAAGCAGTACAGGGCTGGATTTTGCAGAAATCCCTATTAGTTTTAGAGCACAGTTTCCAGACAAACATTTGAGGCTAAACTGAGGAAGCAGATGCCCGTCTGTAGATACTAAGAGTTAATATCTCTTGAGATGTGTTCATTCTCTTAAGGAGCTTCCAGTCCCCAGCAAGGCTATTCATCAGTGAGAAAAGAGTTGCTGGTGAAGTTGGTGGCCAGTGTCTTTGGTCACAGTGTTGAGTGGCATTGGAGGAGTGGGTGAGTGAGTTTGGAGCCAACTGTAAATACTGAACTTGAACCCTGCATCATTGGGATAACGGCTGTGACTCTGGGTAGGTTTACATGGCTTCCAAACAAGTTAATTTGGTGGGTAATAATAGTGGTGCTTCAGAACATCCAAGACAGTCAGCAGCAAAGAGTGGCTTGGGAGAAGTGAAAACTTTATTGATTCCCCTCAGTGCAAGAAAAGACTGAATGTACTTGTCCTCCTTGTTTTCCCTTGTGTCTCTGCTGAATGATTAGTGAGTGTGCATGCATATATATATGTGTGTATATGTGTTATATATATATATGTGTATATATATATAATTTGTTGGTTTCCATATATAAGTATGTATTTGTTGGTATTCAAGATTTTAAAGTTGTTTTATCAGCATCAGGAAAGCAGCTAAGTGTGAAAGTTTCATTGCTATTAAGTTGTTTTCGGCAAGAGTTTAGCTTGTGTAAACTGTACACTGCTATAACATATTATAAGGTACAGAGGCGTTTGTGGTTTGAAAATGTTTTAATAATTCATAATACAGTTTTCTTTTTCCCACATCAAAGAAGTTTTAAACAGCTTCTACCTCAGTATACCTTTGTTCTAGATCTGATATTCAAGTGGTAAAAAGGAAAAAACTTTCTCATTGTATTTTGTTCTCATGAGTGTTTTTCTTGCTTTACTGAGCAAATTTCAGTTGAGGCAGCCAAGAGCACCATTAAAGAAATAAGTATCTGCTTAACAAAGGTAGACCTTTATATATACTAAAATATTTTATCTGGAAGTAACATCTAGTGTTATTTCATTTGGTGTTCAGACAACTATCTTTGTTGCTTGTTTTTGAAAGCTCTGGCTTTCTGGAACTGATGAAATAGAAATCTTTGAGTATGACCCAGTTTGACAGCAAACTAGCTGGTGGTGTGCCTTCCTCTGAGCAGACCATGAGACTGGTGTCTGATGAAGCCCTCTTTCTTACAGCTTTCTCTCTTACGCTGGTTTGTGGTTTGCAACTCTTTTTTTTTCCCAACATTAAGACACCTAAAATTTTTCTCTTGCATTCTCTGTTGGGTTTGGGCATTGTTTGTTTTGGGGGGAGTGGTAGTTGTTTCTTTGGTTTGGGTTTGTTTTTCTTTAGTCCAATGAGGTACTAATACAAGCTGCAGTATTTCCTTAACTAAGGCACTTGGAAGGATGTTTCAGTATGTGTGTTCACTAATTTCCCAGCCTCTACCTTCATGTCCAGCCTGCCCAAATGCCACCAATGGCACAGAGTTTTGCTTTGGTTGGGGAAGAGAGCAGAAAGGTACGCAATTGCCCATTCTCTGGTATGATAGCAAAATCCTCTTTCCCTAGGAAATCGTGTTGAAGGTAGGCTCAGAAGGAGGAGGGTGAAAAAGGGAGAAAGAAGCAGTAACACAGGCTGAATCATGTTGCTTTTTCACTCATCTCCAGTGAAAGGGTACAGAAATGCTGGGGTCACCATTTGGTGACATACTTCATTGACTGGTGGTGGGATTCATGGTGGGAAACCCTCAGGTATGGATCTGGATGTTGTTTAGCTCACCATGAGAGTCTGATACCATTAAAACTTTTTAGTTCGTCCAATAATAGAAATATATTTATTTCCGAGCTGGATTTTAAATGCCTTTTAGTTGATGTGATTCAAACTAATCCACTAAAAGCTTGATCATCTGCCAGCCGCTAGAGTTGGGCCAAAGCTCTGTAAATTAATGAGCTCAGGGTGATTAGTACAGGTTTTGGTGCATTGGACCATGCACCAAATTGGTGCCATGCAAGGTATATGTCTGTCACTTTATTTCCTTTAAAATTCTTATGTTTTGAGGATGTTTTCCTGGGTTGACAGCCAAAATAAACATGAAGGGCTCTGTCTGATGCCAGTGAATGAAAATTATATTATGGTTTCAAAAAAGTAGGATCAATGTTATAACCACTACTATGTTACAGAGACACTTACTGCTGAGATAATCCTAATCCAATCTCGGTTGAAGACCACTGTGTATTTAGCAGGTTTGTATCTGGTATCCATTCACAGGACATGTTATGGGAAGAGGTTAAGTCTTGCAGCAACAGTTCTGCATTGCTTTTGTAATTGGAAGAAATTACATCTATTGTATGAAGCTATGGAGGCTACACAGAGCTTCTGTGGACATCAGGTTCATCTTGCTGATTAACTGTTGACTGGTAGTGGGTCAAGGAGAGGAAATGAGCCATTGGTAATTTTAGTGACTGCTTAAGCAAACACATTATCTGTAGATTATTTTAAAAACATGGTAACTTCTGGTAAAATGTAGCTTGCTTTGTAGGCAGAAAAGACTGTTGCATTTCATGAGCTTTCAGACAGTTTCAGATGATGGAAGAATGCTGTGTGATGGATATCCAGATTCACTCGGGCATTTGACAGAGGGTCCAATGACAGTTTAATGGATTTGGCAGTGGAAGCTCACATTTCTGAGGCCAGTCCCATACCTGCCTGCTGGCTTATATCGACCATCTTCAGCAGTAGAGAGCACTTCCAAGCAATTTTGCATGAGTTTTGTCCAGTTTGATCTAGAATACTTGATAACTGTGTTGTTGCCAGTCTTTGTCTTCATTCTGGTTTTATTCTCTGCTTAGCATTCGTACTATAAAATCGCTTTTCCAAGACCTTTACAATTCTCTTCTTTCCACAGATGTCTGAAAATGGTTTACATTTGTTGGATATCATGAGCTTTCTTGAGGGAGGATTATTTTCAAGGTGATTTGCCTTGAAGTGATTGCATGTGCTATCAGCAGCTGTCAAGAGCATGTGGCAGGGCTGGACCACCAGTTAGCAGTCTTAGCTAGATCTGTCTAAGCACCATTCACTTGTTTGATTTTTTGCATTATTCCCAAGCATTTCAAGTAAGACTTTAATATCTGCTTGTTATTTTCAATTCCAAAATACCTGCAAATCTGTGTCTGTTAACTTGTTAGTTCTGTTGAAGTTGGTTCATTATTGAAGAGTGAGGCTGTAGCTGTGGTCTCCAGTGGGGCACCAAGTCTCCTTGTACCTCTGGGAACATTAAGTATCTTCATTTTTGTCAGTCTTTATGCTCCATCTCCTGGGGTTTGGGTCCATCTTATTGGACTCCTTGAACACAGGACACATTTGTGGTCCATGCATGACTGTGCATACAGCAATTGTCTTGTGCTGCTGGGTAGCTGGAAGAGCAGTTAGGTTCTGTTGAAGTACTAATAAGGTCACATCCCATGGACAGACCTTGCTAGACATAAGAATTGACTGTATAATACAGCACTTTGTGTCATCTGAAATTTTTGTCCTTTGACACTTATAATTAAGCACTGAGATTGCTTAAGTATCTTTGACCATTGTTCACTATTGTTGGTGAGCCCAGCTCAGGCTGTGTGAGCTAAACCTGTTGATCCCCATCATTTGTGGGTGGCATCCTCTATGGTTGGGGCATGGGCGCATTTTGGGTACATTTGTGTAGGTAAAATGCTGACAAAGCTAAGCAGCCATTTGCCTTAGTGTGAGTTATAACATCTATTTTGCAAATTCTCTCCAATTCTGACCCATAATCATACTTTTGACTTAATTGTGGTTAAAATTGCCAGGTGTCTACAGCTATCAGGACTGGTTGGCAGTAGTGTTAAATTAAGTTCTAAATGATTCCTCATAATTCAAAATAAATGGTAACTCCTCTGTCTCCAGTTGGGGTTTGAGGTTACATCTTCTACCCCATGCTCTATACTCCACATCTGGGAAATGAGCAGCAGGGCAGGAATGTCCTCGGGTGGGCAGATCCAAGCTGGTGGTTTGCTGCCTGAAGCTGTTTTGAAGTCTCTCTCTGACTTAAATATAGCCACATTATGTAAAATCCCACACTGTATTTTTGTTCTGTGTGTGTAGAAGCTGATAGTGTGATAAGATGGTAGCTGTGCCTTGAGTTAGACATATATATTTCTATTAGCCCTGAGGGTAGTGTTGAAAAAGTGCTCTTTTGTTTCCAGTTTAGCACGGGAAGCTCATTTTGGCTTCATTTAATATCACTGCTCAAACTGGCAGGGAATCAGAAATGTAGTTACATGACATCATATCTCTGGCACAGCAGCATGGCTTGGAGCTTCATAGAAAACAGCCCCCCTTATAATAAATCAAAAAACTGAAACATTTCTGCAGTCTGTTGTAGCAAGAGAAGATTGCATAGCTCATTTTTTACTACTTCCACTTCCAGAAGAGACACAGTTTTCTGAACTGTTAGAGTGCTCTGGATACTGGTGTATATAAACAAGAACAGGGGGTAAAGTTATGGACTTCATACTCTGGGGATGGGTGCCTGTCCTGTCCCCCTCTGCTGCTGTTGGGACTCAAAATCCACCTGCTCTCCCAGTGCAGTGCCTCCACTTTGGCCTGGGTTTGCTGATAAATGGCAGAATTGTACTTAAGAGGATTACACATTATTCCGGTTACACTAAAAGATATTAAATCTATGATGGCAGATTTTTTCTTGTGTAAAGTTGATTTTATTTTTGTTATTTATATTTTATTTGTATAGCTGAAAGAATACAAAGCAAAGACTTAAACCACTGTTTGGTGAATAATTTTTATGTCTACAGTGTGCAAAGTTTTAGGATTTATAGTGAATGAGTCTGGAAGAAACGAATCACTTGTGGAGTGATGAGACCTTTTCTGCTTTCCTGTTAATCACATAGCGGAGAAGGCATGGGTGTGCATGGAGAGTAAATATAAGATAAACTCTATAAACTTCTGTCCACTATTTTTTTGTCTTTATTTCTCTAACATTTCTATCTTGACCCGTGTTTTATTTTTTGGGGGTTGGTTGTTTTGGTTTTTTTTTTGGGGGGGGGAGGGTAGGGGTTGGGTTTTTTTTTTCTTTCTTTTTTTTCATCTCTTCTGGAGTGTGCATAGAGCAATAGGTGTCAGGAGGAGTCGGGTCTGGTGCCCGATTTCCTTGTAAACAAAGCTGTAGCAGAAAGAGCAGACACCTGATCAGACGTGGAAACCTGTTTTCTAATTAATTCCTGATGCTTCTCACGCTGCTGTATAACTTTATAAGGAGTTCAGAGAGATATTGTTTCCCTGGTTTGGGAGGCTTGGTTACTGCACACCTTATCCTGCCACATCTCGGCAGGCCTAGATTTCTTTGGTTACCTGTCCCTTCTCTGCAGAAAGGTATATTTTATAAAGTGCTTGTTGTATTGTGAGGGGGTTTTATGCAGCAGATGAGGGACCTGGCTGATTGTGGGTGAGTGTGAGATGGTTTCCTGGTGCCTGACTCATGGCATGAGGTGCTAGTACAGCACTGCTTTGGCTCCAGTGCTTGGGTGAGTTTTGGTATGAGCAAACTATCTTTATTATGCATTTGTAATTGTGATGCTCAGATTATCAGTGTCTGCAATTACGGGCTTATGTGTAAAGGCACCGGTGGTGTATGAGGGGCAGGTCTGGGTGGGTGCCGCAGCTCTTTGCAGGAGCTTGGCTGTGCTGGCATTGGTCTTCATTCAGCCTTTGCAGGAGGATGCTCATCTTGTCATGACCACTTATCAGAAGTATAGAAACATGCGAGACTGCTTTATTTACATCTTGAGATAAGCAGTATTTTATATACATACATTTTTTGATGATAATTTAGGGAGGATGCTTACTGGAAATTGGCTCTACCAGTCAAGGAGTCATGGATAATAAACTCTTTTGCACAGGGAAAAAGGAAAGAAATAGAAAAGGGGAGCAGGGATTGGGTGGCTCTTCAAAAATTATATGAAAATACTGAAGATACTAAAGGGAAACATTCTCTGGCCATGGATCTCTTGTCTCTTTGGAGGTAGCAGATGTTGGGATGAATAGGCAGACAATGGTGAACCTCACTGGCTTGGTACTGTTTCTTCTAGTTTCTGTGGTCCACGCGAAGAATTATAGTAGATAATCACTGCAGGCAGCAATTCTGTGTCTTTGTTTCTGAGTATCACCAGGACTGATTTCATTTATAAGTTGGGTGGAAATGGTCAGCATCTGGAGCTTGCAGTGCTGTAATTTCCTTGCAGTGCTGCAGAAACTGAGGGACATAATGGATTTATAGCGCTGTTTTGCTCCATGACATAGTCTCACTTTCTATAGCTCTTTTTAAAAGTCTTTCTTGCATTGGTGGTTTGAAATATTGACAGCTAGTGCATGTCTTACTTAAAAAGAGGACAGAAGTGTCATCAGTTTTTTTTTTAGAACCCAAAGTGGGTTTAAGCACATAAATGGTTTTATAGCCAGTGACTTGTGACGTAACTAGATGTTTTGGAAATTGAATCAGTCTTTCAGTTGCAAAATGTGTATCTGCTGGTGACTATTGTGTTTATGATCATAGATGTTGTCCAAAAGGTCATCATTCCCAATAAGAACCTTGGCCTGATTAACTTTTCATGCGGTCTCAATTACATCTAAAAGAGAAATTAACTAAAATAATGCCATAAAAAGCAATTTGGAATTCCTCTCATCAGACGTGTTCTCAGGTATCCTTCAGGACCTGAAGGTGTGATTTTTTTATTTTTTTTTTTTTTTTAATTTTCAACCCATTAGCTATAATTAGCCTTTCTGTCAACTTTAGAGAGTGAACTTCTATCTTACTTTAATCTAGGCTGATTTGTTTTACCAGGCTTTTAATAATCTGTAGAATCTTTCAAATAAGCAGTTCTTACTAGTGCATGACTTACTGCGTGGGCTTCTTTATGTTTGTTTGGTTTTTCTTTCTCTCCAAATAATAATGTGTTGTGCTGCCAGCTATGTGTCTTGCACAACAGTACTGTCTCTGTTGACCCATGGGTAATGCTTTGTTATTGCAAAGGAGCCTTCAGCCTTTTGGAGGTGGTTTCTAAATGCTTAGGGAGGTCTTTGCTAGGAAAGATGTATAATGAAATATACTAGTGTGTAAGGTGGAAAGCAAAACTGTACAAAGTTTCAGTCCATTTTTTTTTAAATAAAATGGTGTTATTTTTGTCTTTTGAATATCCCTCTGTTGTGGAAAAAATATAGCAGTGTCATGGCTAGGATTGTGAAGTGTCTTTGCTAGATGCCTGTTTTCTCCTAGGGCTGGAGTAAGAGGTGTCCCCTCAGGGTCATTGTTTACAGCAGTATATTGCTTACTGTCGGCATTGGAAGTAATTGTCAGAAAACATCAATTTTAGAGAAATTAGTAGATGAAGAGCAGTGTAGTTTCAAGTCAGATCAATATTTCATTGATCAGATACAGATTTCTTGACAAGTTTTTGGGGGTACGACTGAGAGTGAAGAGCGGGTCTAATGAAAACCAGTAAATCATGGACTTCCAGCAGTGAAAATGTCAGTGGTGACATAATGAAAGCTATATATCATGGCCTATGGAATGCCAGATGATTCATGTGTGAAAATTAAGCAACTGGTTAAATAGGGGGAGCACACATTCTGAAAACTATGTCTCCTTTTAGTATGTTCTGGAGGTGAACATTTAAGTCTGATGAGTTGGAGCATGATTTTGAGGTATTCTTCAGCTATGCTGGAGATAACATCTCCTTACCTGGCAGACACTTGAATTACTGTTGATACTCCATAAACACTCTGTACCTTGGGAAAGTGGACTTTCTAATGCCAAGATGATGAGGCATTTGGATCCAGCAACAGGCACAGCAGATGAAGAGATAAATGAAGGAGCAGAGGAGTTTGAAGTAAAGCTTGATCTCCAGGAGGTGAGGGTTTTAGTGGAGCAGATCGAAGATGGAGGAGAAGAAGGTCTGTCTTAGTTCTCAGTTACAGATATCAATTATGCTATTTAATATCATATATATTTGTCATCTGGTGAGCTAATAATATTAAAGCATCTTAACTGAAAGAAATGGACAGTGACAGAGATTACAGTGCATGGAAAGATGGTCAATGGAAGGTGTTAGGGCAAATGCACGAGGCATCAGGTTGTGAGGCTGGTTACAGCTGAAGGCAAAGGGGAAATGAGGATGTCAAAACCCCACAGGGGCTGCCTAATCACCTTGATGGGTGCCTGCCCCAGCCAGGCTTATCTGAGGGACAAGACTGAAGGAATGACAACTCCTATATAGCAGAGATGTTCTAGGGTGGAAGGAGAAATTACTTTTTGAAGTTTAAAGCTTGGCTAATACAGAGTAGGGGTTATGTTTCAATTTGTGTACTGGAGATGGGTAGAATTGCCAAGCAATACATGACCCAATGTGACCAGCTGCAAAATGATTTATGGAGGAGCATGTTTTAGTTTACCCCCATGAGGGAAATCAGGTGAACCCAGGTGTGTCTGTGTGTGAGCAGGACTACAGAGGCAGGAGAGCAGACCCATTAGCTTCTGCGGTTTCCTCGTTTTCTTGTGAGTTGAAGTTTGAGAAGTGGTAATATTGTTCAGTGAATGTGGTTTTCTCTCCATCTTGGAAAACCCAATCTCTCCACACTTCAGCTCCTGTTCCTTTTCTCTGCTGATCTCAGGCAACGAGCAGCCCTTGTCCTGGCTCCTAGGCTCTTCCTTTAGTGCTTCTCCCTCCTGATTTTTGTTTTCTCTGCTTTTATTACTAGAACCAGAGTTTACCTGTTATGATGGGCACTGGGTACTGGTCCACTGACTCTAAGAATCTAGCACACTGAATCTTCCTATAATGTCCTCCATGACTTCCTGCCCCACTTTCCTCTTAGCCCTTTTTTAGGTGGCTTTATTCATGTACACGTCATTTCTGCCATGAAACCAAACAAATGTGTGAATATAATATTGTTATTTTGGGAAAATACCAGCTAGCCAGGCACTGTAATTTCAGGGAGAATCACATTTTTCTATCTTTGTGCACTGTTATTCTTTGAAATTTACCATGAATCAACACAGTAAATAATTGATGAGCTCCAGGTAATTATTTCTGGTGGGGTAAAG
The DNA here is from genome assembly GCA_039877255.1 of Loriculus beryllinus. Taxonomy (NCBI): domain Eukaryota; kingdom Metazoa; phylum Chordata; class Aves; order Psittaciformes; family Psittacidae; genus Loriculus; species Loriculus beryllinus. Next base: position 15,154 of record JBCJKH010046318.1, on the reverse strand, counting down.
TAACAACTGGGAAAAAAATAACCATGAAACAAGCAAACAAAAAACCGAACCCTAATCCCACAAGACCCAACAAAAAATCCTTTTCTGATTAATAGATCTGGTTTTGTGAGAAATCCAGGAAGATGAGAGCCTGGTTTTGTGCTTGCAGTGATTCTAGTGCAAGTATTTACTTCTGTGCTGTATCTTGATTTACTGTTATTTAAAAAGAACAAACATAAATATATGTATGAGCTTTATGACATGTTAGCAAACAATCAATGATCCGGAATGTCCTCCTGGTTAACTGTGTCCTGTAACAACAGTGTTTTTGATGAGAATATTGTCTTATGCTCATACCCTTGCTTATGTAATTGGTACCCAGTAAAATGGAGGAATGAGTGACAGTGATTAGCTACAAGTGAAATGTAGGCAGGGTCAACGCTTGTGTGAAACTGGGTGGAAAATGAAATGTTCAAGGAAACTGGTACAAGGGAGAATGAATGTATCTCTGCTTTAGTCCTGGTGTTTTCTGTCTCCAGTTAATTCATTTTATAAGCAATTGCCTCCAAACTGAACTCTGAACAGCAAAGTGTTTCAGATCACTTTAGCTTCAGAAGGATGAATGCAAGCTAGCATTAATTCAGCTATTCAGCGAATAGTGTATGCCAAGCTGCAGCAGGCTGCGCAGCTTTGGCAGTTTCGGTTTGAGTCAGGTTGCAGGGCAACTGTTTTGTCCATCTACAAATTGTAATTGCATTAACAAGAGTGGGTGACTATTGCAGAGAAGCTTTCTGTAGAAGTAAAGGGTAAAGATCTTTATGTAGGAAGGCACATGTAGCTTTGCACGCCATGTATGTGTGGTTAAGTACCAGCAAACATGCTGAGGTCTCCATATCAGATTTCCACTGGGACCCAATGGTGCAGTGTTGGAAGCTTGAAACAGTCACGGTAGTGGTAGCTAAAATGAGAATGGTATTTTAGAGCTTCCTATCATGATGGAGAAGATAATTGTCTTTTAATTGGGGCTTTTTATTTTCCCATCAACAAGTTATGAAAATAAAGCAATTAAATAGCTTTTTCTGGGAGGACAAGTGCCAAATAATTAACTGGCCACTGAATACAAATAACACTTGCAAGTCTTATGAGGCATGCGGGGGGTTTGTTTGTTTGGGGTTATGGTGGGTTGGATTTTTTTGGTGTTATTTTTTTTTTTTAATTTAGTTTTTTCAAAAAGCTGTTGAAAATTAAATGAATTAATGATGGTAGTGTTTGTTTACTCCATTAATTAACCAGACAGCTGGACGAACACTAATTGGTCAGTTCTAATTTGAGTCTCTTTTATGTGACTTTAATGATTTATAGCTTTTCTAATGTTTATACCATATAAAATATGCATTAAATTCAGAGGTATGTCAGTGGAGTAACTTTGAGTAAAGCTTTACAAGCAAAGTATTTCAATTTCAGTACCACACGGTAGAATACATGAAATCAGATTAATTTTGCTCTTTTAATGTGACTAATTATGGACATTTTTGCAAAGAAAGATTTCCTATAAAGTTTGTTATAGTCCTTGTGGAGTGAAGGCTGGCAGTGCATATAATGAAACAATGCAAGAGAAGAGTCTTATTTTGATTCGCAGAACCAGTTTTGGATGTCACCTCTGACTGATAGACGTGGATGTACACAAACATGAGCTACTTTTTTCTATCAAGAGAAAATGAGAATGAGATACATACTTTAAAGGATCACTAAGCAAGGCTCAGGTCATTGTTCATTAAACTTTGTGTAGGTGCCAAAAGCGTATAGCTGGGAATGGTCAGCCTATTCTCAATTATTTCCCTGAGGCTCAGCTGCCGACATTTGTGTGGCATCTTCTGCAGCCTCATTTGAGATGTCCTCTTTGGAAATGAGCAACAGCAAACCTGTTATCCTCATATATGTTCTCTCCCTTTGTGGCTTGCCTGTATTTTTGATGCCTTGTGTCAATGGGAATTCACATGTGGGTTGGGAAATAAAACATAGCATGAACTCTGGGTGAACTGCCAGGGGAGCAGAGCCATCCTGCAGCCTAGTCTATGCGTGTCTGGGGCTGAAACAATACCACCTGGTGTTCATTAACTACCATATAAATATGTTAAATTGTTTTGAGGAGAAAACATGGATGACGTGACAGTGTGAATAGGCAAAGCAAAGGAGTTCATAAATATCTTGTCTGTTGTGAGGAATAGTAATGGCGCAATATAGTTTGCATTGACTTTGGTGACAAAACTCTCTTCAGTGGGGAGAAAGCTCAAGTTTTGAATTAATTCATTATAATAAAATCTCATTCAATACACAATATCGTGTATTCGGGGCTGATCTCTGAACTTCTACAGAGTCCTCTTTGGGTTGATGCTGAGCAGTCTGTGACTCTGTGCCTAATCTAGCATGTCAAATGTGTGGCATGATGTCCGAGAAGAGCTGTCACAAATCACTCTGGAGAGCTGAGGGGGAAGGCATCAGGAGAGTGAGGACACAATGGTGCAGATTGATGTATGGTTTTATTAAAGCACAGTTTGTTGCATGACAGACAAGCAATTTGGCTCACTCTTTAATGTCTTCATTGGTGTTTAATACAAAAAGTTTCTTGTTGTCAATATTTCTGGTATAAAAATGCTGAACATAGCCTTGCAGGAAAGTGGAAGGGGGGAAAAAAGTATTTTCTCTTGAAGATGCCCCTTTTCACCAATTAGACTTTGAGATGTCACTAAACTGTTTTGGTTTTTTTTGTTCGGCCCAAGCATGCCTGATTAATTGGGTAGAACTCATTTTTGTAATCAGAAGGGTTTGGTGCTTTGGCGCTCCGCTTTGGTCTCTCCCCAATTATTCTGTGTAACAGTCTTCTTTCACGGCCAGAGATGTAATCCTGCCCATTTGAAAAGGATGGTTTTATTTGGAGATCTATTTTTCCCAAAATCCTACCAACCCCTCCAGCAATTTTTCACAACTTGAAATGTTTGTTGCTGTAGCACAAATAAACTGTTCTGTGAGTTTACCCAGGACTGACTTTAGGCTAAGCAGTTGCTCCTTGGATCCTTTAAAAATACTGAGTTTGTGCTGATGATCCTCCTGGTCTCTAGATTTTTTAAAGTGGTCCAATTTTCTAGACTTAATAAAAATATAACCTTAAAAGCTCAATGGGATCATCTCATTGCTTTAAAACTGCAGTGCATATATGTGGGCAGGGGGGTTGGAACTGGGTGATCTTTAAGATCCCTTCCAACCCAAACCATTCAACGATTCTATGATCTGCTAGCCTGGTGCATGGACTAGAAAACTACTGTCTTAGAAAGCTTCATGTCTTGGTTGCAGATCAGATCATTTGCCAGTTATCTCTTTGTAAGCATGGGATATGTTCTCCTATTTTGTTTGATTTCACTTGGTTTTGGGAACTCTTATTCTTTGGCTATGTGGTGATATGCTGCATTTTTTTTTTCCCTTTTCCTAGCAGATTTGTTGCAGTCATATTGTCACTGCTTTCCCATGTTTTAACTGGAATGCTTTTGCTTTTTGGGTTAAATGTATGTAGGAAAGATGGTTCAGGATAGTCCAAATAGCTGTTGCCATACCAAGCATCACTGAAATTTAACTTAATAAGCAGCTAAGTATAAGCTTGAGACCTCGTTTCACTTTTCCCTGAGAGAGCATGACCACCCTGCTCACAGCCAGTGCTGTTTCATGGTGTGGCCACCAACCCTGACCTGGCAGATGCAGCCTCCCTGCCCTGAAACACCCCTCCCCAATTGCCCTGGGGCTGCCTGAATGGAGCCTTGCTCTCCTTTTTCTACAAGAGGAGCAGAAAGGAGATGTATGTAACATGTAGTCCACAGAAATAGTATCTCTGCCATGGAGAGAAGAGCCTTTTCATTTGCACCAGTGAACTTCAAAGTTTATTTAGCAAATTATTTAACCTCCCATCCTTCCCCTTCGCAGAGGTGCCTGGCCACTGGAACTCAATGACTGGGGTTTTTGCCTCTTATTAGCAGGAAAATCCCAGGATTTCTGTGCTCACGCATGGTTTCCTTATCCTCCATCTGCATGGAGCCAGTCTGTCTGTGCATTGAGGTCAGCCCTTGTGCTGTAGGACACGGGAGAGGTTGAGCGATGGCTTCCAAAATTCCCAAACTTAGCCACATCCTGATCTTACACATCCCACTGAGTTCAAGGCTTGCTGCCTGCTGCTTCTATTGCCTGCCATGCAAATACCTGGGAGACAGGTCTTGAAATGATTTCTTAGATCATCCATGCCCATTTTGCAGCTAATTCAGAAGTGTGCATAGTCAGTCTTACATTTTCTGTATAATTAAAAAACCACCAACAAACCAGTGGTGTCACTGCACCACTGTGTGTTATGTATGATGGAGTGAAATTGGAATGAATTATGTCCAACTTTTAACATCTCACCTTCTTAGTTAGACAATTAATTTGCATACATTGTATTTTCTCATATGAACATTATGACCTGCCTTATTTTTAAGTTTTTTTTCTGTCTTTCACACCAAATACTAAGTATCTGAAATACTCAAGTGAAATATCTCTGTTTCATCTCTCCTCTGCATTTATCTGCAGCCAAACTGTTTTCTGGGGATGAATGAATAGAAGTGACATTTTACTACGACTCATTAGAAGATGAGGGGTTTGTACGTGACCTAAGAAAAGCTAAGCTTTTGCCAGTTGGACTGAAAATATAAGTTATACAAGTTGAAAACAGAAGCAGTGTGCTACTTTTAAAATAATCTTGAAACCACATCTTGTTAAAGATTAAACTGCATCTGAAGGAAGACGGCATGAGAGGTAACATATTGTACTCCCCCCCTTCATTTCCCCAGGATGTGGGCTTTTAGCTCAATGGACTACAGGCTTTGTAATTAGCAGCAAGGCGATTAGATTGTCCATGTTTCTGGGAGTAATTTGTGCACTAATTGTTTGATCATTTAATTGCTATTGCTTACTGCAACTGAGGAGAGGTAGTGAACCCTTTTGCAACAGCTCCTAGAGATTCCTCAGAAGTTGCATGTACTTCACTACATCCCCTATTATCAGGAGGGTAATATGCATTTAAATATTTCAAGGGCCAAACTGCAAAGAAAAGTCTCTAAATAGCAAGCAGAAAGAAGAATTCTATTAATGGCAAGTGGCAATTAATATGATTAACTACATATCCTGTAGTTGCAGTAGTGCAGATTCCAACCTATAGCTTTATGGATGACGGGCAGAAGGGAAATCTAAAGAACATCAAATTCTTATATTATTTGGAAAGGTGATGTGCATAAGGGGGAATTACTGATGGGTAGACTTTGTATCCAGGAACAGATCTTTCAGCACTGTCAAAATGGTTGTAGTTGCTTTGACTTCATTTATCACTGATGAATAATCATCACAACTGAATGATAGACCAGGTGACCTTGCACAGTGGAATTCACAAAAGCAAATTACTCATGCTGTGGTTTCTGCAGTTTCTCACAGATATTGTTGCTTTGACATGCTGTGCTTTATACTTTAGGGCTGATATATCTGCTGCCTATTAAGAGGGAGTTTTCTATTTGTTTTTTTCTATTTTATTTATCTGAAGGAAGTGTTGCTTTAGGGTGTTCTGAAGTGGAGGCTTTTCCAAGTGAAAAGATAAGAGAAAATGTCTTCAAGATGAAAAGAGGTAGTAACCTATACAACATGAAGATATGGCCCAGGAAGTGAGGAGGAGATGTAGGAGGAAGGTGGAGGTGAGAGATCAGCAGAAGCATCAACCTCCTGTGAGACTAGGCAACCTCTGTCTGCATTGGATGTCCAGAGAGAGCAGGGCAATGTTTCGTCTCCCATGGGAGTGGGCACTACCACAGCATGTGCTGTCCTTGCACAAGGAGGAGAACCACAAACTGGGAATTCCTTCATTATTTTTTTTCCTCCTGAAATGCTGCAACATTTGCTGCAACCCTGCAGCTGGTAGCAGCCCAGCTTGTGGCCTTCAGTACTGATCAGCTAGTAAATATCTATTCAAAGTGTGAAAGGGACAAGAAGGAGAAATACATCCTCACAGATAACTCCTTTCCAACAATGTGTCTCTCCCAGAACTGGAGATCTGATGGTCAGCAGTGCCTCTGCTCAAGGGGTCCCTGGTCCTTCCTTAGAGGATGGGGACCTTCCCATTGTCCCCAGTGCTGGTGACAGTGAAGATGAAATGTTCTTGCCCTAATAAGACCTGACAAATGGGCAATTGGGCTGTGGCTTAGGGAATTTAACGGTTAATTTCCATAGTGCTGTGTCAGGGCAAAGGGCAGGAAGAAGTAATTCTGCTGCAGAGCAGCAATGGGGATGCCTTTCCATCTGAAAGGTGCTGGTGAAGCTGGAAAGATTGAGTTAACTAGGATTTCTGTGTCGGCGCCCAAGACCTTTTGTAAACAGACTGTATGATCTAAATACCATGTGACTATTTCCCATAACTGCAATCTGGTATCAACTTCAGAGTGGGCCATGCCATATTATATTTGGTTGGTGCACGCACTCTGCTATGCGAGAGAGGCGACTATGCCTGTAAAGGAAGGAAGTTAGTTCAGACAGAAAAACTGTGTGGCTGTACACTGGAGTACAAGTCTGCTCCATGAGCAGAGGTTTAGCCCTGTAGTAGCTGCTATGTCAGCAATAGCTGTTTGAAAAAATAGTTTTGCACAGCATTTGGCAGTTTTGGCTGAAAACCTTGAACTAAAAGGGGCTTGTGAGTAAAAGAAAAAGCTTTCATGCCCTTGATGAAGCTTCTTTTAGGGCTTATAGGCTTCAAGAAGAGAAGCCACCTTTGCCGAAAAATAACATTTTGGATGATTTATGGAAAAAAAGGGAACTGAAAACAATTTTTCATCAAATGTCTGCAGGTTTTAAGACTGTGTATCCAAATATATACGTATCTCCTTCCTTTTTTTTTAAAAAAAAGCAATTACATTTGTTTTTTATGTACAGGTCTAAAACCAGAATGAGTGTGGTGAACAGTAATTATTGAATATGCTTTATTCAAAATAGTTTTTAATGTTCCACTGTCTGTAAAATATCAGCATTTGAACATCAACAAATACTAAAATATTTTCTCAGTTGGATATAGTATATTTGTATACGGTTTTTGCCCATTTTGAAAGACGGAACTATGTGCAACCATGTGTAAATACTCAACGTATTTGTGAAATACTGAGTATTCAGGTTTCTGGCAGTGGGTACTTCTATGTATGTGGAAGTATCTATTTTTATGTTACCTGCGTGTGTATGAAATGATCAAGTAGAACATACTTGCTGTAAAGAGCAATGACTATAAGGGTGGTAGGTGTTTTGTTCAATAAGTACTTTCTACTTCAGTAACCAAAAGGGTTTTTAATTTTGCCTATAATTAAACCTGTTGCAAACATACAGAAGTGGGAAAGTGAATTCTATGTATTGATTTGAGGTTCTTGCAACTTGTTAGAAGTGGTGTTGGTAAGCTACTTGTAATTAGGAGAAACACAGTGTATTTTTAGCATGCAGCTGGAGGATTCCTGCCACCCTTTTAGACAGGACTAACAGCCACTTGTCTTCTGAATCTGCAACTAGGCAAGTATTAACAGCTACACAGAGACATTTGGAGATGGGCTGAATAAGCAAGCAATCCCATAAAAGGGAGGGTGAACAAGAGAGGGAAAACTGGTATCCTCAACTGAAAGACTACTGTGAATAGAAAAGCCTTTTATGATGAGCAAGCCCAACAAATTCATTTGCTATTAAAAGCCTTTTATGATGAGCAAGCCCAACAAATTCATTTGCTATTATACTCTGGAGGAATTCGTAATTCATTACCTTAATCTTGCTGTGTTTTAACTCAAAATACTGCTATTTGTCATTTCTGTTGATAACGTGTTACTCATAGGTTTCTGCTGAGAGTTAGCGTTGAGCTGTGACGAGCCTCTCTCTTTGGGAGGGGGTCCCAATTTCTTTGTACGTAATACAGGATTGCTGCAGTTTCACTACAAACTGCTACTTTCTTGAAATGAGAAACTGGACTTGCAAAATTTGCCTTGGTTTTGTTTGGGATAAAAAACACAACACAACCCAAACCTCTCTCACCTCCAATATTTCATTATCTTAACAGTATGAATATTAAGCAATTTCCACATTTAGTTGCCATTGAGTAGCTCTAGTCAAGCAGTGAGTAGAGAGGCTGATATGCGTGTGGTAGTGGATGGCTCTCCTTTTGCATAGGAGAGGCTCAACTCAGGACTCCAAACACATCTTGTTTCCTTGCGCTCAGCATCACTTATTACATATAGATGTGTGCCCTGAAAGCAAATTCTGCCAGAGTAGAGCATGTCTACCTGGTGATGTTGTTTGTGCAGCTGGTGGGGCCTGTTTTCACAACTGGACAATCAGGACAAAGTTGCCATTTGGCCAGCTCACCTCCAGGTGTATTTTAGCCACAAGGAACTCAAAAATGTGAGTAGTTCCACACACGTATCTGGCTCCCTTGTCGAGGTGGGCTCCAGCTGGCTTTACTGGGGGCTTTTTCCCTGGAGCACACAAGGACACACTGGCTCCATTTCTTTAACCTTTTATGTGGCTGGGAGAGGTTTGTTTTATTTCCTTTTTGCTTCTAATCAGGAGTTCATTTAACCCTGGCTGATACACGTCCATGGAGTAAACCCAATGGAAGTTGGCATTTCCTCCTTCATAAGGTTAAAATAACAAAGTTTAATGCACCATGTTGTGTTATGTGTTTCCCTCGTTATTTTTATGTTTTCACGGTGTTTTAATAAAAGGGCTGTTTTCAGATAAGAGCCAAGGATGATGACAGCCCCACTGGCAGCAATTTGAGCTGCTAGTCCCGTGTGGGTCTTCACCAGGAAACAAATATTTGGAAACAGAGGTGGGAGGTTACACCCCTGCCCCTGGGACATCTTTCCTGAAAAAAAAACCCAACAAAACAGCCAACCAAACAAAAAAAATTAATTCAATAATAGCTCTCACACTTCCAAAAGTGCCGAGGAAATACCTGGGTATTGTAGAGCTCTTGGTCAGTTTGGGTGGAAAAGAAATCCAACCCCCCATGTTCTGGATGAAGGCCAGCAGCCAGGGGAAGACAGCGGCTCCTGCCTGGCTCGGCAGCTGCGTCCTCTCGGGGCTTTCTTTTCTCACTCAGTTTTTGAGGCTCTTTTTCATAATTTTTAAGTAATCCTAATATTAGCTGTGTATCTAACGATGCACTGGTATTGTCTGCTCCTGGATGGCTCCCCACTGCCTGGGTGCAGGGATTGGGATGCTCCTGAAAGCTGCTGGTTTTGGGAAGCTTCACAAGTGCTACTGCACAGGTATTTCTTTCTCCTTAACTTGTTTCCCTTCATTTGATGGCATAGGAAAAATAAATCACATCGTTTGACAACAATGTCACAGAGGGAATAAGACCCTTTGGAGCATAGATGAGGAAAACGCAATAGTCACTTTGTTATAAACACCAAGCCAGCTGAAGGTAGAAAAACCCTGCAGCAGCTGGAGCTCCTTGCCTTTCCTGAGATACGTGGAAAGTAATGTGGGTTTCTGGCTTGCACAAAAGGTGCATTTCTGAAGGGTGTGAGCCTGTGTTAGAGTGCGGGTTTGGGATACCCACCGCTGCTCCCTTGGACATCCAGTGCTGTTTCCGTTCTTCCTGGTCTAACTCTGCAATTTTCTAGTATTCTCTAAAAGAAGCTGTTAAATCCTGTTGCAGCGCAGTCTCTGACGACTATCAGTGCCCTACTGAGGTTTTTGCAAACCAGTCACTGACCAGCTAAATTGTAAATGGTGACAAACCATTCTGTCATTCACCTCTGCTCCTGTTTGCAGCTGTCTGGCCAGGGAAGGGTTTGCTCAAGTCGCTTTCCTAGGCAGTGACAGGGATGTTACTGAAGCTGAGCCAAAGTAACCCCACTGCTACCTGCCCCTGCAGAAGGGCAGCTGGAGCTTCATGGGAGCATCATGGTTGTGGTGAGGTTGGGTTGCTGGGGGCTAAGGTGGTGGCCACCTTGTGGGTTTGCTCTGCTCACCCCTCTTCTCTGCTGTTGCCAGGTGCATTTCTCCGGCCACCGCATGAGTACGTCCTGCCCCTCACGATGGCCTCGCAGCCCACACTGGTGCTGCTGCTCAGCCTGCTGGCCAGCTGCCTGCCAGCCGTGCAGCCCAGGGACTTCACCGTGAAGGACATTGTCTACCTCCACCCTTCCAGTAAGCCACCTTTGCGCAGGCTGCAAAGCCACAGGCAGCCGCGGCATGGGGGTAAGGATGAGGGAAAATGTGTTTTAAGGCAGCAGAAACAGCAGGGTTGAGCTGGGAGCTGAGAAAAGATTAAACAAACATCCCCAGTCCTCATCAAACCTAGCAGATATACAACCAGACCATTGCTTCCCAAGGGCTCACGAGTCAGCAAGGGTTACAGGCAGCTGCTGTCAGGAGTTTCTTGTTTACTATTTTCTGTTTCTCAACAATCTCTCTGGCCATGAGACCAAGATCCATGCCCAAGTACATCAATAGCGGTGACCAAGGGGCAAAATTTGACTATTAGCAACTAACTGCTCCTAACTATTTCAGTAAGCCCCTGAAGCAATGCTATAGCAAAGTTATTCATCTTGTCTTTTTACTAGTCTGTTCACTTTACTGGATACAAAGTTATTTAATTCTACAAAAAGAAAAGCACTTGCTGAGCTGTATCTGCCATCTGCTCCCAAAAAAAAAAAAAAACTCCTCACCTTTCTGGATTAGTCTGAAAATTGATATTCTATACAAGATGAAATTTCTGGTTTATGCCGTAACTGTGACCTGCTAGATGTCAAGGGGGACATGGGTGAACTTAGTGTTGATGTGTTGTCCCACCTCAAACTATTGCCTGAGGGCAGCACCAGTCCCACCAGAGATGCTCCCAGGTGATTTGGTGGCCCCTACCCAGAGAAGCCTGGGGACACGAGCAGTGAATGCCTCTTGCTTCACCTCTCATACCTGAATGGGGTCTGGCCCAACACTGCTGGGCAAGGGGAGGAGGTGAAGAGAAGGAAGAGGCAACATGTGGTCCACAGGGCTGTGGATGTTCAGCTTACTTCATCTCATGCAGACAAACGTGACCTGTTCACAATTCAGCTTCTGAGAAGGTGGCAGCATCTTGAAGATGTATTGAATGTGCTACAGAAACCTTGCCAGGAGATCACTTAAGAACTTACAGTCTTTGTTTGGTGAGATAATAGGATAGAGTCTGCTGTTAAAAAATGGAGGTTCAGCTGTTCCTTTGAGGACATCAGCCTGCCTTCAAAAGGGATAGCTCATTTTCTCAGTGGGACAGTTTCCAGAAGTATTTTAATCCATCTGATATTTTGTTATCAGGACTGATAAAGTGGCTGTATTGGATGTGAGCTCTGATACCAAGAGGATAAGTACTCCTTGCTCACATTAACTCCCTTTGAAGTCTGCAGTAGGCACTTCTGCTAGGTAAACAGGGCTGAACTGAGTCCTTATTGTGCCTGTATGTGCCTTTCCTGCATTGCTATTAGTGATAGGATTTTTATAAATCAGGACCAACCTGATGAAGTTGAAAGGTATACTTGTAGAAAGATATGTCTAAAGAGAACAAATGCTGCTATGTGCCTCTGAAAAGCATAGTAGAACCAGATTAACTGGCTCACTTTAACTGCGTATTGTCTATTCCTTTCAGCCACACCATATCCTCATGGATTTAAGTGTTTCACCTGTGAAAAGGCAGCGGATAATTATGAATGCAACCGATGGGCTCCGGATGTCTATTGTCCAAGAGGTAACCAGCTGCACACTTGTGTTTAATTTAAACCCACCTTACAACAACCTCTCGCTGCCCTCACTATGGGACAGTACTGAGCCCCCATTATTTCTTGAGCATACTTGGATGCTGGTGATTGCTGTTTCTGCTTGTAAGCCATCTCAACAAAAAAGATGTGTAAGCGATATGGGTAATCCTTTAAGCTTTTCTGTTTCTTTGCGATGGATGAAATTTAGGACTTTCCTCTATTCCCCATACTCCTCTAGCTCAGCTGGAAATTAAATCAGGCTTACTTTTATTTAAGGGTTGTATTTCTCTTACTGTTGTGAGTGTGAAACCTGCTCTTGCATTGTTTGCTTCCCCCCCCCAGGCCATAAGCTAATGCTTCAGGACAGCTGAAGCTGCCTCTTTTCACCCAGCATCGAGATATTTTTTCAGTATCTTGGGCTCGTAACTCTGGAGTCGGAAGTTGGGAGCAGCTCAGGAAGGGCTTTGGAATACAGGCACACAAATAGCAGATCCAGGTATCAGGAAGATCCCTGGATCTCCCCCTCCCTTACATTTCTCTTTTTAAGATACTCATTAGGCATTAGATTGCCCACAGCTGCTGCTGAAGCCCATTTAGTTGGGTTGGACATGGTGTGTGTCCTCACCAGGGTGGCTGCATGTAGGATGCAGCTGAATTCGCATGCGCAGAGGGATGCTACCGGGGCTCATTGCTCCTCTAGTGCTTTCCCTTGGCTTGGCAGCCCTGTTCAGCACCTACCCAGGATGTCTGTATTCTGTTGTGAGATATTACAAGTGCTCTCAGAAAATATTTGTTTTGGAAGGGGACATACAGTGGCCTGTGCTGCGGAAACAAACCAACTGTGTTTGCAGCCTTTGTCAGAGCACCTTATCTGTCTGAGAATTTATTTTCTTTAAGCTGAAATCAGCGCAACATCAATAACAATAAAAGAGATCAGCCTAGCTGGCATCAGATGAGACCAACAGTCACGGATACTCCCTGTTTTGACAGGAGTGGATGGTATTTGAACTGTAGCCTGTAGATCACTGTGCAAGAGAGGCAAAACTCTGAGGTCTACCTTAATATAGCCAGCAAAAATGACCTGATCAGAAAAAGTTCTAATCTGAGAAGTTAGCATGTAAAGGCTGCTTAGGGGAGGGGAAAGCCATGCTTCAGTGCGTCTGAAACTCATCAGCTGTATTCATCCAGACCAGAACTGCTAGTTATGGTCACCTGCCCTTCTACCTGCTGGTACAAATGCCCACTGTATGTCCATGAAGCAGGATGGGGTTTTATCCATGAAGAGGGGCTAGCTGGAAATCTGAGTCTATCTTTAATCTTCAGCACAGAAGACTTCTTAATTCCTTAAACTGGAGGGATGTGGTAATGTTTTACCCAGGCACAACACGTTAGTTACCAGGCTGCCTGAGAGTGCGTGCTTTGGGGCTAGAGAATGGCTCTGCCTGTGGTATGGACCCACAGTCCCTCACTGCTGGCTTTTGGGTTAGACCAGGGACCCCCTGGTGAAGGTGGTGTTACTGTGTGTCAGAGGAGCAGGGACCTGGGGAAAGGGAATGGGCACTATGGCTTAAAGGCTGTGTCCTTATTTTGTTGCAGTGGAAGCAAAGACAGGAGCAAAACTGATACTGTCATTGCTCCCCACGCTGCAGCAATCAGCTGTTGCTTTGGGATGCTTCATCACCAACAGCTTTTGTTGATGTCACTTAGCTTTACATCCAATACACTTCTACCTCAGAAAGCTTTTATTAAAGCAGCTTTTTAATTTTGTTGCTTTAATTTTCAAATGTAATTTTGAGTTTGTGTAAGGAAACCGCAGAATGTAAGCTTAGGTTTGAGGCGTGACTGAGGTCATCTGCTCAGGTAATTACCTTGTCTCTGGGAGTCAGAGGTATACACTACGCTTGGGTGGAAGAAAATGAGAAAACTCTGTCCAGCTGCTATTATTTTTAGAAAAGACAGAATGCTGTTAAAACCAAAATATTTTAATCAACTATAATGTAGGACTTACAGGAAACTGCATTTTATTTACAATAAAACTTGTTATAATGGAAAGTGAATACATGAATGCTGCGTTAAACAGAGATTAGAAAAAGAATTTCCTAGAATGGAGACCTCCTGCTATGCACGAACCTTGGTTTCTGTTATTTATTAGCTTCAACTCAAGCAGAAACTGCGCTAGTGATCTAATTTGCATGGAAATACTGGACTTGGAATACTCTCAGTACTCTGTTTTTGGATTGCCTATGAGCGGGCCGACAACTTGTGGAGGGGATGGTGGCCACAGCTGCTGAGGTGATGTTTCAGTGTTGTTAGAGGCTTTGGTTTGGGAAGCAGGCTCTCAAAAGTCAATGTATGACTCTGGGCCCTTTGAAAGACCAGATCTGGTGTTTCCCTACACAGTTAAAAGCAGAGAGGTCCAATTTTTCCTACTGGAGACATGTACCAACCTTGCTGAGTCTCAACATGTGCAGCTGGTTTCTTAAATTCAGCCTGGATGTTGGGCTGCACCATGACTTCTGGTTTCAGTAGCTGGATTCTTTCTTTGTGTTCCCTCTTAAGGGTACAGGAGGGTGCTCATGAGGTGGACCCCCTGGAGAACATGTATTTTAGCTGTTGCATGATGCTGCTGTGGGTCAGCATTGCTCAGGTTGAGACTGAGGTGGTCTGTTGTTAATAGACATTTGGAGAAACCTCACTGTCCTTGTAAGACAGTTTTCCCAGAGGAAGGAAAAATGCAAAAGCAGAAGTGACAGTGTCACACAGGTGGTCAGTATAAATCAGCCCTGAAACCCCCCAAATAATCCCATAGAGCAACGACCTCATTTTCAAATGCTTTTGTAATGGAATGTGTTACTGGACAGGTAAATATTATACCACAACCAGCCTGGCTCTCAAATGCCTTTAAAGACGCTCTAGGACTGCAAAGTTTAGGAGACAAAAATTCATGCTTGTTTGGTATGATACCACTGAGACGCATCCTTACAGTACCTTACAGTACCGCTGCCTAGCTTGGGCACCACATTACTTAGACGCATCAACTTTCATGTTGCAACGCTTTATTTTAACTGCTATCAACATCTCTTATTTCTCGTAAAATTATTATAGTGTTGGGCCTCTGTTCTTCACAGGCTCAGCTTGGAGTTCCTCTTCCACCACTCTGGCAGGCAGCCTCCCTATCCACAGGGCAGTTGTTATGGGTTAGATGTGATGATGTTCCCCAACTCTGCTTTGCTCTGGGCTTTCCCAGAGCTCTCTGGCCCCATCTTTTTCATAGTGCCTGTCCTGAGAAGAGAGGTAGGCCAGAACACAGTGAAAAAGTTACTATTAATTTGAGTGGATTTTTTTTTTTT